>JAQFYC010005950.1:0-13177 GCA_034694165.1 Tomocerus mixtus | reverse complement strand
TGTCGAGCAGCTGAATAAAACTGACTGAACTCATTGAATTGAATGGCACATTGTTCAATGTACAATTCCTCATGCCATTCCAAGACACCATGCTTGTGTATATGATGCAGAAGAACAACAATACCTTCGGCAATTTTCGGAGCTAATTAATTAAATTGTTAATGAAAATGTTTAATAAATGTTTTAAAAACTTACTTTTCTTTCCGGTTTAGCGATTTCAGGTAATATACTGCAGAAGGGTTTTATGACTTCCAGAAATTTAACTGAAAATAGAAATAATTCAATTCCATTAGAAAATCAGATTGAATAACTCTCGGAAGACTATACTTAACTATAAAACTAATTACTAACTAAACTCAAATTAATTGCCTTATTAATACTGATATTATTATATTGCGTAAATGGTAAAACTTGTCTACATTTGCTCTTAAAAAATTGCACCAAAACATTATCTTACAACCATTCTCCATCAAATAAAATGCTACCAAACTCGAAAACTAAAACATATGGCAGATTCGCCGGCTAATTACACTTTAAATGTTAAATTAGTTTAATAGATCAAAAAATGCGTTTTACTTACTTCCCATATTGTCTAAATATACGTCTTTCGACGACGGAGTATTAGAAAAGCACTCGAATTTGACTCTGCTCCGAATCCAGGTTCAGAGTCTTCAAAAGTAAATCTTCAACAGGTGACGGCCAGTCGGAGACTCTAAATGGAGCAAAAACAATTAATTGCACATTAAAACCAAATTCTTCTTCCTCTAACTCCAAACTCTCCCATTCCGCAAAAGAAAGATGAATAACGAAACGTGGCCTGCTTGGCTTAGTGGAAGCCGTACTATTATCTAGCAAGAATGAAGAAATGAAGAAGACGTGTGCTCTTCTCACAAAAGTATAACGTAAATGGTAAATGCTAAAGTAAGGCAAATCTAACGGGACACGCGTTTGCTTAACAAACCAAGATTTTCTGTTAGCTAAAGATCTCAATAATATTCTAATCTTCCTTTTCTTACCTTTAGGAAGGAAAATAAATGCCAAACACCGAAGGACGGTTCAGGAAAACTATTGACTAGGATCCTACAGGAGCCAGGAGCCACATTCAAGTGGAAAAACTAAAATAGACTGACTGCGACTAAAATGACTTCAAGACTATTCTATTGTATTCCTTTTCCACAACTACAACGCCAATTCTATTCCGATATCTCACTACAATATTTGCTAATCTTGTAATAAAATTAACAGAAAAGTATAATTATATAGAGCAGCATTAAAAATCTAGATTTCCATACCTTTTCCATTTATTAGTTGGATGGTCTCGTGTCGCGTTGTAGTTTTAGACTGTAGTGTTGGCTTTGGCTTTCCTAAAGTACAGGCTGTCGGTAAAAGTGACAGAAAAGTATACTAACACACAAATCCTTCCTTTACCTACCTATTTAGCTAAAACTTATATTACATTACTTACAAGCATTCGTTGTAAATTGTAAATTCTTTATACACATACACATGTATATGTATGTAATGTATATAAATGTATCCAAGTAAAGTTAAGGTTAAGGTGTATTTATTTTGTATGTGTATTGTATAAATGTGTATTTAGTTACTTACTTCACTTACTTATGTAGCTTTATGTATAAAATAATAGTATTTGTATGCCGTTGACTGACTAGTATGTAAAGTACGTATGTAAATGTAGTGCTAAAGAGAAAAAGAGTTTTAGTTTGTGTGTAGTCGTAGTTGTGATGTGGATGGGTGCCGGTAAAGGGTTAAGTTAGCTGGCAGTGTGAAGGCAAAGATGTGGATTGACAGAATGGGATCCGTGGCCAAAGACCTAACACGTCATCCACATCTACTTCCAACACATCCGAACATTTTCCACCGCCAACTCTCAATATTCTCACATGCATTCGGCTTGCTGAACAACTTTAAGCTTACAACACAAGCATTCTCTTTTATGTAGCTTTGTACACACATTTAGCTTAAACGCTTAAACTGGGCACACAAACACATAAAGTTTATGTGAAGGTATTTATGTGCTATGTCTATACATTATTATACACAAGTATTTCATTTATGTATTGTACTGGACTGGACTTACGTTTACACAAAGCTCTTGAGTTTGTCCAGTTTGGTGATTTCTGAAGCCTTAGGCAAATTATGCTAATTTTACACTTGGAAAAATTTGAGTCTATTTTTGGAACAGATATATTTTTCTGACCTTTCTATTTGCTGTACAAAATGCTAAATGAATTTAGGTTCAGATTTGAGTGACATGGTTCTTAAAGGCAAGACACAATAATAAACATAATGAAAAATGGTTCATATTTTCTATACATCAGCTTTTGCGCTTTTGCTATACTAGTTTATACAGTATTGTGGTATTGCATGTCATGACTAGTGACCAATGTATATAGGCAGTTATTTACAAGGAACACAATTACATCTACATGACTAGTGTACGTAATAAGATATTAGAAATGATACTCTTTATGTCAATGTTATCCAAAATTTTCAATCTTTAACTGCTCAATAAACCAAGTTAGATTATTACATGCAGCATACTGTACTATGTAAGTACTAAACATTTTAGTAAGCATAACTCTGGTTGTTTTCATGTAAATAGGTACTTAAATTGTAGACGTTGTGAACAGAATGTTATATAATAAAAACACCTACTATAGATAGCAATACGGCGAAATATGCTTATTCAACAGGAACATGATAGTCCCATGAGCAGAGAAATACAGATGATTTTATATATTGCTTAATTACAAATAAGATAGATAGTTGTAAGTATGTAGTCTATGTTTTCGTTGTTAAATGATGTACCAAAAATATAACAGCATTTTTTAGCATATGGACCGATACATTTACACCATCCAATCCAACTTCGGATGATGCTAACCTTTACATAGACTTATAGAATTTTTTCTTCGGAAATTACGCTACATGCGTTTACTAATTAATATTTATATAAATTAAGTCAGTCAAGCCAACCTTCCAAACTACTGCTTACTGTACTCATTTTATTTCTTTCTATCTACTACCATGCATATTATAACCTATAACTTCTTGGGTGTTTAGTCATAATATATCTGCTATAATGCTACATACGAATAATTAGTACTGCATTTGCTTCTTGCTCCTATAACAAAATAAAAAGTAATCTATTTCGGTACCTACTGTATAACTTATTTGATTTACCAAAGCTTTAATATAAAATAGAGAATTATAGTTAATCAGGTCCAAAAAATACATCATGTACATACAATGTTCGCGGATATTTTCGTTTATGGTTATCCAATAAAACTTAGGATCATCATAATTATGAAATACACAAAGCAAGTAATAAACTTAATCAGAATGTAAGATTATAACATTTTTATTGAAAACGATATTCCTATAAGCGACACGTACGTCAATTTATACTGTATTTAATAAGCTTTAATAGTTCACCACATACTATTGTACAAAATGTGCAATCCTGTCACAGGCTTGTCACACACAATACAGTATGATTCTACTCATCATAATGTTCTGTTCACAATTAATTTATATACTTACATATATACATACATTTTAGACATAATTGGCACATTTAAGTAAGGCAAAAGTAAGTAATTATTAAATTACGCTTTACATAACACTATATAATTAGTGCAGATACTATGTTAATAATTTCAGGCGTAACAAATCCCTGTTATGTTTTAATTAATGTCGTAAATCCTAAACTGTCTCAACGTGGAATATACCACGTAAACTTTAACAGTGTTAAGTAAATACAATACAAATGCAAATCTTAGTGTTAATAATGTTGTATTTGCTATATCATTAATATTTATTATGGTTTGCTTTGGCATTTATATACATATCATTTTAGTATATTTTGGCAGAAGCAATCTAATCTCAATAGAATAACGTTAGGTGTTAGGTCCATCTTTGGATGTCAATGTGAGCAATGAGTATTTTCAGTTTAGTAAATGAGTACATGAATATTTTATAGCTACAAATATTTAACATATATACACATATTATTTTATAGCTACCAAGATCTTGTAATATTATGTAGTACAGTAAGTTGTAATTGTTATATTTAATAGTATATAATATTTAGTTAAGTATACTATACTGTGTAAGTAATTAAGCTAAAGGTAACATGTGAATAAAAATGCAATACATACTATTAGATACAAAATCTAACGCACACAAATACAATATTATAATATTATGCTTACATAAACCTATAGGTACTTAATAGGAACTGTGTCATTTCTTAGTAAAATTAATTTTAAAGAGTTTAAAAACATAAAAAGCAAGTTACTGTTCCCATTAAACCAAAAATCTAATATTAGGATTGTTATAAAAGTCTTTGTGATCAGTTAATATTTAGCTTCAGTGCTTCTTGTTTTAGTATTTCTAATAATCTTCAATTGGTAACGTTTTAGCAAGTTAAAAATGACTATTCTAGTATTAAGCTATGGCTGGATTAGAAATGTGGTACATATTGAGAATGCAAATGTTTAACAGTGCATAGTGCATACGACTTTTTATAAATCGAATAAACGTTCTTACCTATGTAACTTTTTAATTAAAAATTAATTTCATCTGAATTTCTTTTAGTTTTTGTACATCCATTGTAGTTGCTCTCAAAATGCATTTTTCAGGGTTTTAGATTGTAGCACTTACATAATGACAGGATTACTTTAGTTTCATCATAAAAGTTGTACTAGATTTGCCTATACTAGCGTAGCGAATGTTTGATTTGAATTTGTATTCTGACCCTCTCCTAAATTTTGCAATTTTTGCCCCCTTCATTATATAGTTCAATTTTCAATCATTAATGAAATCCTCCAGCTTTAATTATGTCATTGTGACCCTTTTTTTGAAACCTTTCCCTTTAGTGCCGCAATTTTTATCCAATTTTTATTAATTTTTAACCTTCTCCCTCAATTCTTTAATCTTTACCAATTTTTGAACCCTTCCTCATTAATTTTGCAATTTTTTACCCAATACTTAATTTTTTAGATACACCTTTCTAAAAGCAGCTTTAATGGATGCTCCCTATCATTTCTCTATGCATAAATCACTAAAGAGACCTACCTAAATATTTTAGAGTTCATCTTTATCATCAGCTCCCCCAAAATCTCTAGCTCTTGGTTTGCATTCGCAAATAGTTGGCTTGACTAGCTCAGGCTGCTTTACTAATTCCATACCTTCTCTAACCCTCACAGGATTTTTCAGTTTAGTCGCCCATTTCTGCAAAATGTCAAATATTCAAAATATAAGTTCTTAAAATTCTGTTAACTAAGAATTATTTATGTAAATGTGAAAGAGAAATTTAATAGTGAAACCTTATAAAGAGTTGCATGATAACAGAATACGTCCAATGGCATCAAATGCTCTTGAGCGTATCTCCTTCCATTAATTCCAATAGTTTGTGCTTCTAGGTCGTTATCTTGAGCCCATTTTATTTTCTGGACTAAATCCCCCAGCTGGTTATCAACTGGAATATAATGCAGCCATGGTTTGAGGTCGGAGTAAAAGTGTTCAATGTAAGGCGAGTCTACTTTCAATACGACGGAGTCACCAGCAAGTAAAAACGGGTATCGATAAGCAGCAACAGTTCCATCAATATTTAGTTGATACTTGTACTGTTGAATAATTCAGAAAATTATTACAAAAATTGTTGTGATTTTGTACTTTGCATTTCGGCGAAAGGTTTCTAGACTTGATTTACATCAAAAAAGTTAAAAAACGATGTGTGTGGTTCCTTTGGTCCATAAATAGCTTCCTTGTCCCGAAAGAAGAAAAAGTTTGTTAACGAAACATTGAAAAGGTCCGGATGCTTTCTTCCAATTGAAATTAAATCTAGTCTTTCTTGACGGGAATCCCTTCCTCGCCAAAATAATTTAGGAATTTTGTCTTTCCATTTTGCTTCTGTGTTAACTTGTACTGTCATCATGTCCAGCGACACTCTACACAAAAATTAATCAAAATATTATTTGTATTAAGTACTTTCTCTGCAGATTACAACACGGCGATGTTATAGCATATATTTGGTTGTGTATATAATTGCATAAACCCTGAAAATTCATAATTTTTTATTAAAAAAGTAAAATAAATATTTTAAATTATTTTACCTCCCCATTCCTTCTAAAGAAGCTTCAGTCAACTCATAAGTAGGCAACAAAATATCCGCAGTGATATTGGATTTACACCATGAAAAAATTGGTAAAAGGGGCTTAATTTTATTTAAATCTACTAAAGGCCAATCCCCTAAATTCATAATGAACTCCAAATCTGGAAAATGCATTTTCCTTGTCAATGAAGTCAAAATCGCGTCTGGAAATATGTGAAAGCCGACATGCTGACCGTAGCATTTACGGTATATCTGAAAAAAAAGAAATAGAGACAAAATATTTGAGATTTTTCTGAATTCTGAATATATACTTAATTTCTTTAAGCTGGTTTGCCAGATTTAATACCCTAAAACCCTAAACAGTAAAGCTGAATATTTAGAATCTATAATATAATCCAATTTTTGGAAAAAGGGACGAGGGTTCTGATATTTATAAAAATGCAATACCTTCACGAAAAGTTTCTTATAAAATTGAGGAATCTTTTACTTTTCTTGTATCACACTATTTAAAATTAAAATAACTATTTTTAAAACAGCATATTAGATTATATATGCTATACTTTTTGTTTTCTGGAAAAAAAACGATTAATATTTGATTACTACACTTCTGAATTTTTCTTTCAAAATATGAAAAAGACAATGTATCTTTGTCCTAAGATTATCATTATGGTGTCCTAAAATGCCCACTTAAAAATTGGTTTAGCTCCTACATACTTTTTTGAAACATTAAAGCTGAATTTAAAAACCTGGCAGCCCATTATGAAGGTAAATGTTTACAATTTAATTATAATCTCAATTTCAAATTACCTCATTATCTTTTATAACATAATGGCAGAAACTATGAGCACCAGGCGAATAGAATTTATCGATCACCCTCGTAATAACTTCATCAAAGTCAACAGAATCAAATGGACTCAAATCTTGATCCATTTGCGTAAACTGTAAAGGACATTTAGACCGTTGAAGCCAAGTTGAGACTTTCAGTCTTGGACAGTAGCACGCATCAGGATGGACAGGAGCTTTTTTACGATAAAATTTAATAAAGTCTGATTATTTTAATATTTTCTTGATTTCTTTTGAAATAAGTCAAAAATGCTATTTATGGAATTTGACAGGTAAATCTCACCATTTATTATGTAAGGGGATTTGGCTATGTGTTTCGATTGGAATGTTACGATTATGCGAAAGCCTGTGGAACACGACTGGAATAATTTGTATCTGATTATGTAGCTGCCATCCTTTCTGTCCAGGACTTGAGTCCACACTTGTCTTTCTCCATTACAATCTATGCGAACTTTTAATTCGTCTTCCAAATTTTCTGAACCATTTAGTCTTCACACAAATAGAATATTAGAAAAAATGATTATATATTATGTGATAATATACAGATCTCGTTGATGAATTCATATTGTTTATTTTTAGAACAGTTAAAAAACGTAGCGAATTACTTTATTCCGTTAGAACCGACAAGTTGGACGAAAAAGTAGCGAGCTGGAAGGATAATGTCATGGGGTTTGATTCCAGGACCCCATATTTTACTTTGTTTCCCATCAACGACAGCATTTTCCTCTGCAAGTTTTTTAGCCTCCCGTCTAATGATGGAACTCGTTTTTAAATTTACATTTTGCACATTTTCACCGTAAATCTCTTTTTGAATAAACGCCAGGAATATTAGAATGTATAGATGCTTTTTGAGCCTAGAAACACGTAAAAGAATTTTGAGTTAACATTAATGTCATGTTTACTTAAGTAAAAGATAAGAGTTTGCTAACCTTTGGAGAAGACCTTTATTATTGGACATTTTCAAGTAATTACTGCAGTAATAAATACTTTTCACTGTAAATACATTGCAGGTGCAGGACGGATACTACTCGTGAACATTTATTAACAAGAAAACTCGTAGTCATTTCATTACTTACTTTACAGTAAATGGAAAAGGTCTGGACAGATCAGTATTATAGAGAACACATTAAATTGAATTACTGTATGTATAATGTATAAGTTTGTTTTTGAATGTAGAGATTTTTATATCTAGTTATTTATATAAATTATCATGTCATTAAAAGTTATGGATACATTTCCGTTATTAAAATGATGCTCTTTAAGTTACATAGAATGAAAAGGAATGACGTGCAAAGAAATATTTGACAGATCGAGTTAAATAAAAAATTAATGAATTCTAAATGGGAATTTTGTGCGAGTGATGGGATTTGGGATGTGAAGTGAAAAGTTTTGTTACCGCGCTTGCTTATACTTATTACATGCTCTCAAATCTCTCCCTTCCCTTTATTTATTTTCATTTTATATGTGTTATGTTCAATTCAATCTACATTCTGCATAATAGTAGTAGGTGCGATATAAGGATATGTCTTTGTGGAGGAATCTAGATTTAGGCTCTTTCAGCCTATTCTCGTGTAGTAGATATGATGGGAATTCTCGTGTAAAATGTATTTGGGAACTGAAAATGTTGTGCAGAGATTCAAGATTCTTACTTTTGTTTTATATTTGGAGTTTATAAGATTTTGTTCACATTTTTAATATATTAAATAATACTACATTAATATGCCAAATAATTAAGATAATTATAATATAATCCAATGAGGTCTTGCTGAATGGTTACATTTGTGACACTTTGCAGGAAATCATCATGTCCACTTAATGTTATTCATTTAGTAAATACACAAAGTGTATAAAGACTGTTGAAAAGGTATTCAAAATTTTGGAACAATATTTTAACTACGCTTTTAATGTCTATTTAACCCACATAATACTTATAAAGATTTCCCATATACTGAAGGAGTTTTGCAATGTCCCAAAATCCTTAAAATGATTCTACAAACACTTTCTTGTATGTAGTATGGTACTGAAAACGTAATTTTAGTTATACGTAATGCTACCTGTATATTTTTTTTCCAAGAGTGGTAGTAGGTGACACCTTAAAAATTGTTGATTTTGTCCACGAGGACGTGAAAACATAAATGCTTAGAATTCATTGGATCTTACATGTTTACATTTTACATTTTGCATGAATCATATTTCCCAAAGTCATTAAAATTGTCCTTATCGTTTGCTTTGGCAAAGTACGGAAGCAATTTCTGGGAAAGTTTACTGGAACAAACAAATAGCATATACCAGTATATGTATTAGCAGTAAATAGTTCAAGTAGGTATACTGCTACATAATATGTAGTATGAAATACTTGCTGCAATGATATTTTGCTGAGTCAAAGAGAATCATTTCTTTACTGTTTGTAATTGGTATAATATTATATGTGAAGATTGCAGTCGTCTTTACCAAATTGCAATACCAATACCTTTCTTACCAAATTGCATTTGTTGTGTTCAGTTTTAATTGATTCATATTTATTATTATATTCGCTATATGTACAAACTAACTGAAATGTTGCAGATATTACTCATTTTTACAATTATTCTTCATTCAGGTTGGTACTGCACAAATTTAATTGGCTACAAATAAATAATTCCTCATAATTAAAGTCTTCAGGTGTATTATATTTCCTTGTCTGCTAAAATAGTAATGAGGAAGGTATTTTGCTTTACCTTTATTTCATAAATTGTTACCTACTACATATTTAATAGTACAGTTATAGAGTTAAGAGCAGCATCAAATCCAAAATTCAGCAAAAAACACGTAGTAACTTGCCAAAATTATTGGCACACTCATACAAAAATCTTCTACACGTAGATAGTTATTATATTGTACTAAAATAACTAAGAATACATACTTCTGTACATTCCTGATAGGTTTTATTTGGCTATGCATCAATTCAGTCTAGTGCTTGAATGAATTGTAAAGCAAGGTAGCTTACAAAGTGCATCATTTTGATTCTGCATTGCGTGTGTCAAATTTTGCCAAACATTCCCCTAACAAAATTCTCATTTGTTCGTTGCAGCTTTAAGTACAGAGAAAGTAGAGCTTACCAAGATTTCCAATTCAAAATACCTAAGGAGTAACATCGAGGTAAGAAAACTATTTGAGTGGATATTTAAACATGGGCATTACACTAATTAGTATATAGGGATACTATATGTATGTACTCAATCAGAAAGTAAAATACTTTCAATTTACTCCATAGAAATCTTTCAAGGAAGCTCTACTGGAATGTTACAGCCGAAATTTGCAGTTGCTATCTATCGAAGACGATTACGAAATGCAATATTTGGAAGATCTTCTCATTACTAAAAAGGGTAAGTATTGATAAAATTCTTCCCAGTGACCACACAGTAATTTAAATCATTACAGTGACATGGGTTAATTTCATGTTCAGGCAAAATGTCTTGAAAAGTAAAAAACATGAAATAATTAAATGCATTGATGAAATGAATGCGAAAAAATACAAAAATAAAATTCAGTTTTCCAATTTCTATCTAACTTAATACGCAAAAACCAATTTTTAGTGCCTGGATCTAATTTAATGTGACATATATTCAGATTATAATCCCTTCTGGACTTCTGGAACTGATTTGCACGCTGAATCTCACTTGGTGTGGGCTGCCAATGGAAAGTTAGTTGATATTCCTATAAACGACCCTGATAGTTTTGTGCAGGAGGAAGATGACGAAGAATCTGACGAGGAAGATGACTATGAAGATTATGATTTCGAAGATTATGGAGTTGATTACGATAGTGGAGAAGACGACGAAGAATATCTAGATGAAACAGATGCTGTGGGAATGGGGCGTTGCATTCTGATGGATTTTGACGATGACGATGATACTCTTCAATTGTATCTTGAGGTTTGCGAAAAGAAGTCTCTGTTCATTTGCGAGGAACTGGACAATTGTGGACTAGAAGCGTTTGCTGGAAAATCAGAAATCCAAAATCCTAAAGGTTTTATTCAAAATCTTGTATTTTACAATTTAGAAGTAATTTTTTAAATATTTCGGAAAACTCCAAAAAAATATATAAAAATATATTTATAGAAAACGTCATTGAGAATAATTTGCAGTTAAATCATGGAACCTTAGTAAAGCATCGAAATGTTACATACTTTGTTAGCAACGATGGATTTAAGGTGAAAATTCAACTTAAGTGTTTATAATTACTTTTCATGCAATTATAAATGAATTTCTTTTAATATTAATGGATATAAGGAATTACACTGTAAGAAATTCATTTACATAAAGCATGCAGTCATCCAAAGTTCCTTACTTACTGGTAGAATACCATTAAGACTTAATCTAAAACTTAACTATTATAAGCATGTACTCATTTGATGCTCTTTCAGCTAATGTGGAACGAAGCCTATGCTTACTGTATAAAAATGAATATGCAACTTCATTCCGTGGAAACTCAACTTAAAAGCGAATTGATGAATAAGCTTTCCAGTAAGATAACTTAAAGGTTCAAATAAATTCATTAAGAATATTTTCATAAGTTTGTTGAATTTAATGCTAAATAATCCAATAAAGGCAATGTATCATACTGGACAAGTGGAACCGATATGGGTGACCACGGGAATTGGATTTGGATCACAACAGGCGAGGAAATAGGAAACGCTGAGGCTTCCCCTAACGGATATTATGAATTTCCAGCCCTTTCATGGACAATGTGGAAAACAGGGAACCCAAATCTTGACTACGGAGAATCTGAAAACGATGATCAACACTGTTTGTCCATCAGTAAAGAACATTTTTGGGAAGACGAATGGTGTTTTATGAAAAATTCTTTTATTTGTGAGCCAAGTACTAAATGTGAGTAAATAAAACCCATCCAATATTTACACTGTGTATTGTTTGTCCCTATACAAATTAAAAGTTTCAAACTTTTTACAATAATGCTTCTGTTTAAAGTAATTAGAATTGAATTGACCAATCTGGCGACAACAGAAAGTAAATGGGGAAGGAAAATAATAAATTTTATTAATTATTACATTCCTGATTTAGACAGCCAAATTCAATTTTAACTTATTCGCGTTTAACTTGGAAAGTTAACAGAATGGGTATCTAATACGATACGGTACTTGTGTTTAGTTTACATACATATGTACATGTTATTTTAAAATTGACATCAATGTTTTATCCTAAGTGCCCAGTGTGAAATATTTACATATATATACAAATATGAAGTTAAAAGTAGTGAATGTGCATACAATATGAGTTGCTTAAATGCTGAGTTTATGTATTGGCAGAAAATTCTCTATAACTCTTGATACTCGTCATCTCTAATTCTTGCCCAGTCTTTTTCGTCCAGTCGTACCTCGTTCAAAACGACGAAGCTCAAAGCACGCAGTCTTCGATACTCCGTAGGACCCACATGTCTTTCTTCAGGAATGACCACAACATTTCTTTTTCCCCATCCATAATATCGCAATGCTACAATTTCCGATGGTTTTGGTTTTCGGACTATTTGCTTCATGGTCTTCCAAGTTTTTGGAAGAGTGTGAGGGAACTTGTCCCATTTCTTTTGTAGTTCTTTTTCCCAAAAGATAAATTTTAGGTGGGGATGATTCATAATCTTGCCAAAATGCTGCATTGTTAATAATTGTCTCGATTTTTGTCTCTTAAGGTGCACTTCTTTAAGTTGTATCAAATCTAAGATATGCGATAGATCCTTCCGAGACAGACTAATGGACACATAAACGTATTCCAATTTGGGGTGGTTTGTTCTAAGTTCAGCTACATTTGTGAGATTCGGATTAGCATACATTCTATTATTATACAGTCCCAATTCAGTAAGGTTTCCGAGACCCCGTAAAACGCTGCAGTCAAAATCGTCAAAATTGTCAAAATTATCGAAAAATGTTAAAATTAGCTTTTTCAAATTCCAACATTGTAGTCTGATGATATTCATTACTCTCACGAAGTCATCACTCCCCTCAAATAATGAAAAATAAAAGATTTCCAAATTAGCTCCCAATATTCCATTGTAGATTTGTGGATGATATCGCGTAATCATGCAATGCTGCATGACCAAACAATTTTTTCCGTCCCGAAGTAGTCGATCCCATAATGCAACATCAGAAGATGATGATATTCTGTTATTTAAAGAAAAATTTATTGTGTTTGCCGGATTTCG
>JAQFYC010005949.1:0-13177 GCA_034694165.1 Tomocerus mixtus | reverse complement strand
AAAATTAACATGTATGGGGTATACCTACATATATATGTATAATTCCTATGACGTCGATGTTTCTGGGTCATACTGTACATGTTAATCATGGATAGATATTAACAATAAATTATACTACATAACATTATTTTTAGACTCTATAGTGGAAATGACAATTAATTAATTCTAACTATTGTAATAATATTGTAGTCTTTACCTAAATCGTAAATTGGAGAGTCATACTCAATACTATATCAACCGCAACTAACCGCAACGTAACCTCATAAGATATGGTAAAGGAGAATGTGTCCATGAAAATTAGGCCATCGTATTTTATTTTTGGGCTTGTAAGTATTTACTATATGGATGGATAAAAGCTATTGATTGCTTTAACAATTAAAATAGTTATATCAGAAATGAAAGGTTATGATGATTTGATTATCTACTCAACCTTTACACCATTTTTACGACAAAAACGGATCGGAACAGCATTTTTGCCGTTGGCTGTCCACATATATTGTTAATTGATAGTCGGTAGTATCTACTATGCTGAGCTGTACCTACTTACGGCCTCCACATAATCAACCATCACTATCACTAAACGAATCGAATGATGGAAGTTATTATTGCTTACGTGACGCATATTGGCAGAGCAGACAAATCTGCGTTTGACTGTTTACATGCAATCATGATTTCTTTGTCAGCACTCAATTTACATGCAAATGCAAGTACCTTATAATATAACCATATCCATAGCATATCGTAAATGATTGCATAAATGCTTAAATAAGCAAAATTCTCACTAATCTATATCGGTATGCAATTGACCTAATTAATACTTAATTCACCAGTTGCATTTAATTTATGTTATCGTAATTTATAAAATGTTTTATTAATACATATTATTCTCCATGCAAAAAAATGGTATTTTAAAGTTCTTCCCAACAAAAATTCAGTTTAGCCCATGTTTAGAAATTACATCATTATATACCTATAGTACCTCACATTGCTTGACTAAAACATAATACATATGAATTTGGGCTACGACTATATAATATATTGGTATTGCTATGAAGTTAGTGCATAATAATATATTATGGTTGATAGTAATTAGCCACAAATATAGTAGCTCTTTAATGATTTGCAAATAAAAAGGAATAGCTTTATAGGAATGACATTACAGGCGGTATCGTATACTTATTTATGTACACACAATAATATATCAGTATTGTATGTACTGTACTATACAATTTTATAAACGAAACTTAAATGGCTCAAACGTTAATCAAACCTCTGAATTTTAGTATCATCTGTTAATATTAAAAATGCACCTAAGTATCTATCATCACTTCATTTAATTTGAGTGTGGGTCATAAGAGTATTTCTATATAAGGTCACAATATATTCATACGAAGTTTTGACTCATTGTCGTTGCAAGCGAAGTAAGGGAGGTTCGCATTTCTCTTACTCACATTTGTTTGCACTGCACCTACTAAATATATTCGTTTACCTATGATCTCATTCCTATTTGCAGCATCATAGGCATAAAAACTGAATACATCTCAGACGATGACATTTATTGTTAATTTCTGTTAATTAATTTCTTCGCATTATCAATTCAAGATTTTATTCTCTTTCTTTCTACAATTAACAATATGGTAGAATAATTAACAATTGTAAAAACAACTCCTAATTATTGTACCTGTAATATATATGTACTTATTACTGGATATAATTATTTGCAGAAGATACTTACTGCTAGAGTCCTTCTATTTAGCTGCGTACTTATCTATTTTCTATGTTATCTACCTACTGCTGATTTTAGTCGAACAAAATGAAAGGTATTAGCTTACTGTTCTAGCCGTTTATCAGAAGACAATAAAACTCAGCATCCTGTTAAAAATATCAATACCATGCAAGCATGCTATACTCGTAACACCTATGCAAATACTCCTATATAGCTACATGCAATTAGGTATCAGCTTATCACTGTTGTACTGTATAACATATTTTTCATATACTGCGAGACTGCGACATGGAATTATCCTACAGTTGTTCCAGCAAAATATACAAGCGGCGGCTTTACTGCAGTGCTATACAATCCGACGAGCCAGGCAACACTTGACAATGACATTAATTTATTAATTATATGTTCCCTAATTATTTCGAATCCATATTATATGGCTTACGTAGTATTTGGAATTCTTTTGCATATAAGTATCAATAACTTTTTCTGTTACACTCGCTCAGATTCATATTATAAGATGACCACACTTACTGCAAATCTTCCTTAAGCTCGGATACATATAATTGTGATTATTAACATTGTGAAGTCTAACTCTTTAATTGTAACTTTACACACAGATGAGGAAACTATATATTCTTATACAATACAAATAGGTGTACAATCTTCCACTTAATGTAAAAGTAAAATGTAAAACTAAATGGAAGATAATATGGACAACTACTAATGGAAATATATTTAGGATGTATGTACAAATATATAGTCTGAATAATTAGCTTGAAATTCTAAAATCCCGATAAATGTCCCAACCGCTAATAAATAGCTATTTAATCGATATTTAAATAAATAATTATATGCCTTACCTATTAAAACGGCGACAGTCCCCAGTACTACTAATAAAACCGATGCTGAGTAAAATCCCATTGCAGAAATCTTTTAGGCAGTATAATAACTGAAATACAATTAGAAAAAACCCGAATTAACTATCACTTGTCTTAAATAGGTAAACACAGCTTAAGTAGATCACTATATTTTGTATTAGTTATGAAATTGCAATGATATTTTTCAACATATTGTTAATAAGGTGGTTAAATTAATTTTCACATGACATGCTAAGCCATGGAGATTGATTGATATATTATATCGACTGCTACTTTATTAAATAATGAATGATTTATACATGAAATATATTGTGTGGTCACTGCAAACGTCAGTTGGTCTGCTCTGTCTCCTCCTCGACTTCCCTCTTTGCAATTCGTCAACAAATTAAACGAGAAGAGAATGAATGAATCTTGTTTTCAGAAAGGAATTCATTTCATTTCGCGTCATACCTACCTAACTACATAATATTATTATCGCCTATTGTGTTTCTGATGAATTGATGAATAACATACGTGGTTTGGTTTATCTTGGTATTGGCACCGGGCAGGGGTACATAGATTTATTATTAGTGTGGCTTTGATGATGTAATGTTGGCACAGGGATAATATTTATGCTGCATTTAGAGGACAGGATGTTTCAGTTTGCAGTTAAACAGTATTAAATAAATAAAGATAGCTATTCAACTTGGAGATATGTATTTACATAATAGTATTGCATCTCTGTCTACATTACCTATACGTATATAGGTAGGTATTCATGTTACGTTAAACAGGTAGGTATTATTGTATTATATTATTTGCGATGAGGCAAGGTGAGACTGAAGAACAATTATAATATAATAATATAAATATATCTTGTATCCTAATTATCGTAGATTGTAGTAGTACAAACACAAATACATTGTATCATCGCGGTGTGGTATCTCAATATTAAACATGTATCCTGATTCCTGATAGTTTATGTTTACAGTCAAAGCCGAAAGTCCCTTATCCTTATCTTTTGCTTATAAAGTCAATGTATTTTGTATGTTTAATACACAATTACTTATTAACACGTAATCCTGTACACTGTACATATATGTATCTGTAGTTGTGTAGGTACTTATTACTTATATAATAAATGATTCAGAATTTCGGGACTGACTCTGACCGCTGGAATATGTAGTCAACATTCAAATTGCAATAAAACCAAACACTTCTCCCGATAAGTGGTATGGTCAGGTTTATATTTCTGCTAAATGTTATTTTAAAGTTGTAATAAGCATTAACACTGTCGGTAACCTTAAAATGCGATACGCATATGTATATACTACACCTATAGAGTATTATTATATATTATTATAGAGAAATACATTAAAATACTTTAAGTAATGTGGTTAAGTTGGTTTTGGCACTGGCACCTAAGCTGGTCTTTGTTTATGTATGAGGTGTACTAGTACTTTTAGTGTGGGTGTGGGTGATGATGATAGGCTGCGGATGGTGAGACATAATTGTTGTGTGTGATGTCGTCGTTCTCAGAGGTGAGTCAGAAAAGAATGTGTTGACTTGTAGACATTGACTACTGCTGTATGTATGTGGTTTGGGGAAGGAAGAGCAAAAGGGAGTCATCCATGGACAAGACCTCATGTCAAGTCATGTCTTGTATGTTTACAATTACAATACGCAGAAATACATGAAACAGAACATCCCATCATCGTCAATAGCAAGGAATCCAATAAACAACTCACTTTGCATATTTTACATACGCACGCTACACTTACACATACTATATGCATAATATAATCTTGTAGCACCAGAATTATAATACTAAGGTGTGTTTAAAGTGTTTAGCACGAAAGAATATTGCATTACACAAAGTACTTTATTAACTGGATAGCGGTTATATGATTTATTTGCCTTTTAATATTTTACTTGCCATGCAAATACCACGTGTTTCTAAATAAATAAACAATCTTCGGCAGGTAGCTTGTTAGCAGTATGTGAATGTAATTAAAGTATATTATCCTAAATTAAAGAGGGGTGATGGGGGATTGACCTCCCACTTCGCTAAAGGAAAAATACTAATTTACGCATAAACTTTTAAAGATGAGGATAGCCAATTGATTGCATATTATGAGGGCTATCACGTGGCGCTGATAGATGTTGGCGCCAAAGCTTAGTGGCATTTTATTGTCTATGCACATAGACGACATAGACATGCTGATTCCATGACAATTCGCCGCAGGACAATTCGCCGCGTGAACAATTCGCCGCAGGACAATTCGCCGCGTGAACAATTCGCCCCAGGACAATTCGCCGCAAAAAATTCACCGCAAAAAATTCCCCGCAAAACAATTCCCGCCGCCCCGCCGAAAATTAATTAATAATAAATTAATACTTTTTATATTTTTTAATGTTTAAATTACAGAAATGGGAATACATGAATATTGCCCAACCTGCCAATGCTGAATACAAACTGACGGAAATATTGAATACAGCTATATTTATTATTAATTAATTTTCGGCGGGGCGGCGGGGAATTGTCCACGCGGCGAATTGTCTCCGCGGCGAATTGTCCTGCGGCGAATTGTCTCCGCGGCGAATTGTCCTGCGGCGAATTGTCCACGCGGCGAATTGTCCGGTTACCAGACATGCTGGAGGCGATCTTTCCTAAATGCTGCTCCATGCCTGCTCTGCTAGTGCTAGTAGAGACAGGAGTACTAGTAGTTAGTGATTAGAGAGCTCGTCATGATCGGGGCATTATAAAACATAATTCCATATTATGTCGAATACCACGTGAAAAAATTACATTGTATTTCCCTATCCTTGGAAGTGTCCTTGGCGGAAAACCACTCACAACAATGCTAAATTAAAACATTGAAAGCGCCTGTATACTGAGACTTGAGACTGTATTTGCTAATATCTTAAATCTATAGACGATATGCTGTCCCTCAATTCATTACGTTTCCACTGAGGGACGACTACGTATGTTTGGCAGCCGAACGGAGCAGGTAATAGTACTGTTGCCTGTTCCTTGTGGCTGTCTAACACTCAGAGAATATAAATGCTGCCCGTAGTGTGTATATAGAAGGCTGGCGGGAGGTAAGAGACACGAGCCATTGTTACGATGTGATAACACTCGTACTCGTCTCTCCCCTCTAAAGCAAAGAGAGGGACAGGGGACAGGGTATATCGTCCATTATATTAAGTGAAGCGAGCCTCCTCGTTCATGCACGAAAAGGGCCCACTAGCCTGCCTGTTGAAAAAGCAAGAGGTGCTATATGCAGAAAGCTCACTTCTACGCGGGAACCAACTGACCAACACAAGTTTGTAGTGTTGACATAATACTTACATTCTGTATTCCGCAAGATAGCAATTCTGTTTAACTAAAGACAAAAGAAAGAACATTTTAAAACTGTACTTTTTGTTTTAGTTTTTGTAGCCTGGCTGTTAGCAAAGTACAGAAAATAGACCGGATGTCAATATTTGGGAAATGAGTCTATAATTACGTCGACCTTCAAAATAAGATTTGCCAATCAAGAAAATAATCGAATTACTTCTGGCAAAAGATTCCTTTGACTGAAACTGAGGGGATTGTTCCATGGAGACCAGCCCACGTCATTGTCATTCAGGCTCCGGCACATCCGTAATGGATATCGATGGGGGAAGGAAGTCACACCAAAAAGTGCATACTTTAGATTCGGCCATTCCAGGGAACTCTGCACGATCGGGCACCGAGTTTTCAGACTTGGACTGGTGGAAGGAGGATGAAAATACAATTGATAAAGAGACAGACAAGATGATAAAAATTAATGGTGGGTACCTACTTTCTGGACGCCTAGGTGACAAACTGAAAAATACAGCGCCCCTCTTGTCAAGGGATGAAAAATTCATTTCACTTATTATTCTACAAGAAGAGAAGTGCAATTTGGCAAGACTGGAAGGTTCTCCTGAACCAAGCTGTGAGAATTATCATAATTTGTGTATTTATTATTTTCATTGTATGGTTGTTGGATTTAATAATTTCTAACTAGTATTTCCTTTCCGTAACATTTAGCTAGCAGCACATTCGTGACTGCACTGGAAACAACGACGTTCGTCCGACAACATCGGTTTCGGTTGGAAGATGCAAACAAGTCGATAAAAGTAACCTTGGACAATTGTTTCCGGTCCAAAAGCTCCGATTCTACTTTTGAATACGTGATACACGTAACCGAGAAGTTCTACGAAGAAAAAGTTAAGAAGGAAATTGACTTAGTGTACAGACACTGCAAAAATGAAGATCATATTAAAGTGGACTTGAAAAATATTTCACATGGAGATATTGCAGTGGCATTTAATGAAACAACAGGAAAATATCATCGGGTGAAACTTTTGGCTGGCCTGCAGAAAAAAGAATTAGGAATTCGTTGCAAGTTGTTAGATGACTTTGGTGAGATGCGAGCGTTCGAAGAATCGCTATTTAAATTATTGAGCTATTACAACTTTCCCCCAATGGTAAAGCAACTGCGACTGGAGCATTTGTGGCACTATGACTCTTTCCTTCTCCAAAAAATGCATCTTGAGGTAATGTTGTATATGGGAGTGGATGAGGAGGTAAAAGTGGAGGAGAAGACGAAGATAAACACGAAGACACAGAAAAATCCCGAGTTTCATATAATGCTTACCGGAAGAACGGATCCGGATGGCCTCCCCTTATGCCTTTTACTGGAAGAGAATCCAATATTCATCGAGGGTTATGAAAATGAACAGAAAACGAAACCAGAATCCACAAATGATGTAGCAGCGCAAGGAAATCCAAATCCCAGAAACATAAATGACGTCATAATGAAGAAATTAATCGAGTACTACAAAGACCACAAACTATTCCGCAAAGTAGGAGAAAATAGGGATGTGAGCGTTTGTTACGTCAAGACCTCCGGAAGCGTATTCTTGCAAAATCGCCGTCACCCAATGTACAAACATATGTATTATTTGCTCAGTAAATTCCACCCAAAAAAGGACACATTAAAGTCCGTGGAGCGAAAAAAATTGAAACGTAACGAAATTTATTTGGCCGTTAACGATGACAATCAAGTTTTCAGGGCACAGTTCTCTTCCTTACGAAATCCGAGACATAGTAAGGAGGACCATTTCTTTGTTCAATTCTACGACGGAGGAGACCCCATAATTTGCGTTGATACGCTTTACTTGGCTTCTGATGTGGACCCATATCTCTCTTTGCTACCCCCTCAACATTCAGAAGTGAAACTATTTAATATACCTTCAATTCCTCTAGAAAATTTATCATTGGTCAAATCTATGTTCCCTCCAAACCTACTTTTCAGAGCTGTGACAGTCGAAGAAGTTATTGACGACAAGGGGAAGTTTTTCGTTGTTGAATTATTTAAAATGCCGCCCAAAAAACTTGACGAAAGGCAACGGCAACCACAATTGGTCCCAGGCACTGAAGAGCCCTATTTTGAAGGCAAATACGTTTCTTACACTCCCCATGATGATTTTACCTCAAAGAGACATAGTATCAATGCCGAGATTTTGAAATTAAATCCGAACGAGAAAGAAAAGGAGCCTTTAACAAGGAAAACACCCATGACCCAAATATTGAAAATGAAGTGGGAAAATCCTAGATGGGAGGTGGGAAAAGTTGTAACTGCTTTTGTGGACGACGTGTTCGATTATGATGATTTCATCCTTATAGACAGCAAGGATCTTGAGAAAAGGAACTCCATGGACGTCTTTTTGAATTCATACATGAGCTCTCGAGAAAACAATGTCATGGCAGATCCTCCGACAGATCGAATTCCCTGGAACTACGTCACCAGAAAGTATATCGAAGACTTTCCTCATGCCATTTTCATTGCCCCCATTGGGGAAGGTCGTTTCGGACGAGCTTTTGTTGTCATTAGTAATCCGTCTGAACCACCCGAAGAATTGTCCCCCGAGGGGAATGATGTTAAAGTTCTTTTTATCGACTATGGTGTTTTTGAAGAAGTTCCAGTCAACGAGATGAAGATCATCAGTGATGTAAAATACCTTAGAATGCCCCCCTTGGCAGTTTGTGCGAAAACGAGCGAAAAAGATTGGAAAACAAATACCAAAAAGGGATTTAAATCTTTCAAGGCCTTGAAGGGAAAAGTTTTAAAAGTAAAAGTTAAGGAATCGTCACTCGATAAAGATAACATGATGAAAGTTAGTGTTAGGATGCTCAACTATCCGAAGGACATGGAACTTCAATGTCCTCCTACTTCGTAGGCAAAGGTAAATAATGAACCTTCTATTCCAAAAAAATTAACTTGAAGACTGACAGATTTAATAGTGTGGCAATCATAAATATTAATATTCCACTTCATCGTAATATTCAATATGCATATTTAATTTAAAATAATTTAATTGTTAGAAACTTAGAAACACTCACCAGGTATTTAATGTACCTAAGAAGGATCTACCTATTGAATATAATATATATGTTACTTATTCGTATGAAGTTGTAATAACAGGGATGTGAAAACAGTAGTATATATGTAGTTTAGTAATATAAGCATAGGAAGGTAAATGATTTTTCTCTGAGATATTGATAATGAAATGTTATGCGATGCGTGTACTCCCTTTAATCAATACTATCGATTAAGACTACAATAATAATTGTGTTAGAAATGAACTATAATCCTTATTAAATACACGAATTACAGTAAGCTTAAGCAAATACTAAAAATGGATTTAATGTAGGCTAGCGCTAGTAGGTAAGTATGTATAATTCATATATTCTGTAAACTTGTTAATTATAAATACACTGCTGTAATATTATAGTAATGTTGTGGTACTTTAGTGTAGGCATATGTTACGTTGGGAAGTCCTGACCTAATTTATTTGAGTTTCTTCGTGTTAATTATCCAGTGTTTATAAACACCTTGTTCAATAAATATGTTTCCTCAAATATGCACAGATCTATAAAAAAATTCATAATTCATTTGATTTACCATAATGTGCAGAGCGGCAAAGGCATAATTTTATCAAATTATTAAACCAAATCATTATATCACAGCATCAAATTTTAGTCATTTTGGTGTAGAACATGGGCTGGTATGCAATGTATTGATAAAAAAGCCCAATGAGAATTCCAGTTTGTTATACAGTAATGATAACATTTCAAACAAAAGCATGATCAATGAACACCAGACCAAGTAAGCATCTAGTAATCAATAATAAAATTAATGACTATTATTACTACCTATTACCAAATAAAAATATTTTGTTAGTGTTTAGATAAAAGGATAATGTTGATTGGCGAATAATGCTTACAGCATGAGCTTCATCCTTTAATTCCCTTTAGAACGTTGTGAAAAGTATGACCGTATATAATTATATGAAATGCTTTTTCTTCGCGTTTAGTTTCAAATATGTTTGCCAGACAGAGCACAGCTATTTTGATAATTGGTAGCTATAGTTTAGTTTCAGTTCTCTTAATTGCAATTAATAAGTTCGTAATACATTGTATTTTAATGGTTATGAGTAGCCAAACTAATAATCAAACAATGTAGTAAATTAAGATTAAATTATGTTTATTATTATATGTTTATTGAGTTTTAATTAATCACATAAGAAAGCACTAAAAGGAACAGGCCGCATACTTTTGACATAATGAGATATAAAATAGAACATTTTACATTGAGGGCCTTTCATGACATAATGACATTAATATTACGTAACAACAAAATTCAGTTGGTTATTGCAATAATTTAGATTCACCTCCTAGTGGAAGATTACACTGTAGTTTGTACAATAATGACCAGGAATAGTAAACTTTGGATGAGTATTACGAAATGACGATATGTTGCAAAGGGAAGTCTAACATAGATATAATATTTAAATTAAAGATAGATAGTATAGGGCATCTATTGAGGGAAGTTTACTCTTTCAGTTTTTTGGTAAGGCACTCCGACAGTCTGCGGTTCCACTCGTAGTAAAGCTTTTCCATGCGTTTAGTGAAAGCCTTGTCGTCGCCATTGTAGAGCTCCACGTTCACAAGATGAATGCCGCAACTTAAATGATGTTTTATTTGCTGGATGAGTGCAATTTTCTTCTCCGTATTTTTTACATCTTTCTCAATTATCATAGGGTCCTTACTTTTAAAATGATATTTGATGAGGGATGTCGCTATGAAGCCCTCCAGGGTGACTGCAATTCAAATTATTTTCATTAAACGTAATGAGCTGTTACATAAAATACATAGAAGGTGTAAGTTGACGTAAAAGCATGGAATGGTTATTATACCTAGTTGGGAAGTTGGCCCGAATGCACGAGCAATAGCCTGTAAGTGCGTAGCGCGCTTAATAATTTTTAGTAGTAAATCGTAACTTTCTTGGGTTGTTCCCAGAAGAGCGTTCAAATCTAATGTAGACAACCACCGCTCAGTAGCCCTGATGAGCAAATGATGATTGGGGTGGAATTTAATATCACCAAATTGATTGCTGATGAAAGAATTCAGTTCCTTTAAACGCTCCTCCTTATCCAGAATTTCCAGGATCTCGTTCAATCTTCCATGGTAGAAGTACACCGTGTTCTTCAATTTACTGGCGGACATTTCATAACTGCACAATTGGCAACTTGTGTGTTGTTCGTAGACAACAACTGCCGGATGAAGGTAGCCCGTAGGGCACTCGGGACATTTGATAGATGAGAATCCAATTCCTAGCTCCTTAGGATCCAAGCACCTTTCACATTGACAGTTAAAGCCAAAACGATTGTATATGTTTATTCGGCGTTGCTTAGTCCCTTGGGTAATATAGTCTTCCGTGTAGGATATCGTCACCATTTCTCCTGCCTGGATTGTCTTCGTTGAATATAAAAATATTTTATATCGCTCGCCAGTATTTAACAAAGGAGATCCAGGTGGAGGTACTCCCCATTCTAGGTTTGGGTGGCAGCTGTGAGCTATCAGACAGCTGGTTTCATAAACTCCTCTGTATCCCCTTACCCTGACAAGAACAATTAATTCGGCATTATGGTAAAACTGCAATAACGCGTACAATTAATATCTCTGCCTTTACAAAAATAAACCAAAATTAAGAATCGCTCTTACGGTTGGAGATTTTCGTCAACTTCATTGATAACAAATGAATTAATTCTCAGCCGATTGACAATGTCAGTAATTGTGCTTTTTGGGACGAAAATATTAGAACGTTTAAGGAATTCCTTCCCGATTTCGGATACTCTATCAACGTTATGGTCAAATGTGGGATTACTGCAAGACATCTTGCAGGTCAGGCGCATGAGTTTATCCCAACGCTGTCGATCTTTTGTCATCATTTGTATGCATCGTAGCAAATACAGGTTATTCATGGCCGCGTAGGTGGGAGCGACTTTGTTATCTTTTAATATCGCGCATTCTAGTTTCAAGTGCACGGGGTCCTGGAATTGTAAACATTCCCAATTAATTTCAATTTTTCTATCATTTTAGTTTATAAGAACAACGAAAATGCATCTAAACTCTAATTATTACAGTTAACGGATATTTACATATTAATGGTGACTTTGTTAGATAATCCAACACTCTGATCTGCTTTACAAAGTACGGAGACAGATACAGACAACAGATGTATCACATGGTGACTTACTTCCAATTAGATAATATACTGTAAATTAAAATTATTAAAATATAAAAATTATCTCTTACGTGGGCACACGGCCAAGAACATGCAGGCCACTGGCAACTATCGCATTTAACCGCGTTGGACATCTTGCTGGTTTTAAAACAAGAATAGCAGATGAATACACTTTTGTCTTCCGGCATATCATCAAACTCGGAGTAGATAAAGATAGGGTCCTCGCAGAATATCATTTTCTTTGCTGGAATCTCTTTCTTCGCCACCAAGTATCGGCCGATCGTTTCTGACTGGTGAGTTAGGAATGGAGTTTCAAAAGCTCGTATCATCTTGATGGTACGTGACGTGGTACTAAATGGTTTGACTTTCAAAAGTAGTTTTCCCTCTTCTTATTGTTGACTTCCTAGATCAATATTATTCAATACTCAGCATTCAATATTCGAAATTCAAAATTTGAAAAACTGTCAATAATTCCCTAAAAAGTGGTAAATGAGAAGTGGCAAAAGGGAAATAAATTATTGACAATGTTGAATGTTACAAAAAGAGAATCGGGACAATGGCTGATGATTCGAAAAAATGCAAATTAAAAGTGAGAATTTGAGAAAATTGTGTGATGGTTCTGTGCAACCGCAGTTCGAATAGCAGCTCTGATGACTGACTGAACGCTGGCCGTTTGGGTATTCCGGCCTTGTTGGTTTCTTGGCCTTTGTGCTCATGGTGCTTGTGCTGTGTATTCTTCCTGCTATACTGCGCCATGTTTTAAACGTGTGTGCTCACTTGCACTTGTAGTGAAGGAAGGCAAGGCAAGGGTTGTTTATACTATACTCATACTATACTCATCCTAGTAAAAATTTGATCACATGATCACATTATATGGGTAATGGGTAGGTATGGTAGTTTATCGTAAGTGCACAGTGCACTATCTGATAGCCAATACCCATAATTAGCAAGGTGAGTGTTCAAAAATTACAATTACAACACCGAATAGCAGT
>JAQFYC010005948.1:0-13178 GCA_034694165.1 Tomocerus mixtus | reverse complement strand
TCTCCTTGTCTCCTTTATAATTGAAATTCCTGGAGCGCTTTCATTTAAGATTGCTACGTTTATTTTAACTGTACTATACTTATTTATAAACTTAATTGATTATTATTGACTTAAATGAGGTAACAGTATGTTATTGTTTTATTTTTGTAGACGCTTTACCAACCAACGCCATTCAGTGATGAGGATATGGCTATTAAAGAACGTGATCGCTGCGATTATTCCGTTAAAATCACAATTGAAATGGCAAAATGTGGTCGTTGTAAGTACATTTCGTATATTAGGTTATTTATAAGCTATTTATCAAGCATGGAAGAACTATAAAGCAATTTTATATGACTAATAAAAACATTCCGGTGATAAGTTTCTAACTTCTTGTGCCTACAAAAGGTGTTTGCGTTTAGTAATTTAGTAAGCAGTAATTAATAAGCTGCTAAAAGAGATGCAGTAAAATGCATGCATTTACTAGTAGTAATAGAATAGAATTGCTGCATTTATTTACTATTTTCTATTAGTATACTTTGTGTATTTTATGATATATGAAATTGCTTTCTGAGCTTCAATCAATTCAAAGATGCTTGACATTTGATTTGTAGAGGAATATTGATTTGAACTTGAACTGGGTTTTCTTGACAGCTCCCAGACCAGTGCGAGTATATGCGGATGGCATTTACGATTTGTTTCACCAAGGGCATGCTCGTCAACTTATGCAAGCAAAGAATTTGTTCCCTAACGTCTATCTCATTGTTGGAAGTAAGTTCATGATGTGCAATTATTAAGGACACTGAAGTGTAAAACTAAGCTAGTAGAGTAATTCAGCCTGAAATGAACCACAGCCTCAGTACTTCATAGCCCAAAGGATTTTACAACCTCATTTTTATTTTATTATTTATAGTAAGCATACTAAGAACGCAATGCATATTGTTTACCCAGATACGAACTTAGCTTTTCGTAATTAAAATGGCTAGTGCATTGAAACTTGGTTGCTTCTTGGCTGTATAGTATAATTGGCAGTAACGTCTCCGGGGTTTAAAGTATCGAGGCTGTGGTTAAACTTCCTTGGAACCAAAAAAACTAAAGAGTAATTTGTTGATAACTTGTACTTTGTACTATTGAAGCGTAATTGTTTTAGATGTTCCCACTTACAAATACATCTTACATCGCACTCGCATTACAATTACAGCCTTGGAATGTAAATCTCTGCATTTTTTGTTTAGTGGATTATTAAACATATAACATATAACATATAACATATTAAGCATTATTACGTATGTAATTGTATAATATTATTATTATAGTAATAGTTTAGAGTAAGTACAATCTCAATCTTAGACATCCATATATTTACATGTAGCGATATTCTAAAAATTGTAATTACCTATGCGTAATGTACTTTGATGCATTCTTTAAGTCTAACTCTAGCTAATTTTATGACTTATTCCAAGGCAGGTGAACGGAAATGAGTGCACAATGGATAAGATTTGCCAGTGAGCAATTCTAGTCACAATGAAGCTTGTTCCTAGTGTAGCTTACTTACAAAATATTATTATTAAGCTTTGTTTAGAACATTAAAATCACTTTTTATGATTTTGAAAACTTACCGTAAGATTAAAATAATGCATCCCTGTCGTACATCTCTAATTATCATGAAAGTATCGCTATTTGTAGTTTGCATACCAGTCATATCAGTTTACTTTTATATATATAGAGTACAGACTTTCCTTTTTTTGTATACCATTTTGTGTACTTTTGCTAACTTTATCTTACTAATTGGTTTTCTTACTAAAATATTATTTGTGCTTTTAGTTTGCAATGATTCCTTAACCCATTCTCGGAAAGGATGTACAGTCATGAACGAGTCAGAGCGCTATGAAGCCGTACGTCACTGCCGTTACGTAGATGAAGTTGTACGAGATGCGCCTTGGCAATTGGATGACGATTTCATAGCTCTGCACAAGGTAACAGATACACTAATTGATGTTTCTTGTAAATGTACTATAAGCCCAACAGTACTTTGTGGAGAAAAATGGATTGATTACATGACAGCACATCTTGCACATAATCACATTCAATAGAGTGTCACTAAATATAAAGAATATGTTTTTGCAGATAGACTTTGTAGCTCATGACGAAGAGCCTTATTCAACTGGATCAGTAGAAGATATTTACGACTTCCTTAAAAAGAAGGGAATGTTTGTTGCCACGCAGAGAACTGAAGGGGTATCCACGTCAGATATTGTAGCACGGATCGTAAAAGACTATGATGTTTACGTTAGGCGTAATTTGGCAAGAGGATACAGTGCCAAGGAACTCAACGTCGGCTTTATAAATGTAAATGTTTAAGATGCTACTTAATTGTTATCATGGCATATTTCATTCGTGGATAAAGCAATAATTGTCATTTGAGCGCTACATGGACGGATCCCGAGAGTAGGTACAAAAAGTCAATCTCATTTGATGATTTTTCATGAACAACATGAACTAGTAATTCTGTCTGTGTATTAGATTAAATGTTTCCAATTCCAAACTGATATTGCTCAAACGCCAAAGTAATGAATATTTGTATTCAAATATTCCGTAGTTAAATTCATTACGCATTGCTTTAAGTAGGAAGGAAGGCTGTTTCCGGATTACTGACATTTAAGGAACAAGCAGACTTCAGTGCTTTGTATGAAATAAGAGCATCAAAACTATTAAGTGGAGTGAAAAGGAAATAGCCTTCACTGTTTTCATTCATGAAAGTGAAATAATAATAAACAATTGCTTATTAACTTACAGGAGAAGAAATTCAAGTTCCAAAATAAAATGGAGGCATTGAAATCGAAGGGAAAGCGGGTTTTGGAAAATTTTGAAGAGAAAAGAGTAGACGTTATACATAAATGGGAAGACAAAAGTAGAGAGTTTATACATTCGTTCCTTTTGATGTTTGGCAAAGACGGTCGATTGTCAAATATTTGGAATGAAGGAAGGGGGAAAATACTTAAAGCCCTTTCTCCTCCAGGATCCCCGCGAAGAGAAGAAGATGGAGACAGTAGTAGCAGTGGCAGTAGCATTGGCCACTACGGACGCCTTGAAGATGATGGGGATTTTGATGAAAACGATTATGATGATGAACCTCCTGCCAAGCACGCTAAACTTAATTTCACTCTTGAAAATAATGACGATACTGCCCCAAATTTGTCACCTGATTCCTCGTTTCACAGTGCCAAAGAACCCTCGATTCCAGCCTCAGGGAGCATTTTAGAAGAAGATTTATGATTTGGTAGGGAAGGATCTCACTTTACGGCTTCTTAGTAAACCGTACTTTAAATTAATTATAGTAATGATTGATCATCTTTGTTTCTTCAGATGGTGGGTGTGCACTTCCGGAAAACCTGAGCATTAAATTACTAATGGCAAAAGATCAATGCGACATCGTATATGCACTCCCAACCAACAACTTACAACCATAATTGCAGAAAGAAAATTCACGCAAAATCAATGCAGTCAGTGAACGATGTTACTTACCTAAATAATAGCAACTATCGTATCGTAAATATCTAGTTCATATTGAAATTGTAGTACGTTAAGTAAAGCCTACTGAACTATTTACGAACACAAAAGTAATTGCTGTTCGCAAAACGTGTTCTTCGGAAAAAATGATACAATTTTTATCATTTAGGTATTATTTAGCTGTTAGTGCCTAATTAAATGTCAATTGTAAAGTGTTTATGGATTATTTTACGCTTTATGACTGGAGTGTTTGATTAATGATAATACTTGAAATTGAAGTTCATTTAAGGTTAATGTTTCGTGGATTTAAATTTGGGAATTAGTATCTTATTTAACCTGAGTGTGTTATGCTCACATTGCAGTAGTAATAGTCATAATTTTATTTAATACTCATCGTAAAAGGGTATATAAGTCATTATCTAATTCATCTTGGCAAATCTTGTGGAAATTAATAGTAGTTACCATTGTATTGTAGTATTTACCTGTGTGTAATAATTTTATTGTCAGTATGAGAAAGTTGTGTACGCTATAGTATAATATGAGCTGAAAATGCTTTTTTATGTTGTGTCTTTGTTAGTTGTGATCGTTGTTTACCGATTTATCTGTGATAATCTTAATCTGCCAGAAGAGTAGACGCACTACGCTAACAATAATATTATTACGATATCTTATCCAAAATAATAATGGCCACCGGGCACACATATACAAGCAAATTAGCCTTACTTGTTGTCATTTTGTGTCGTTCATTACAGGAATGTGCAACTACATAGTTGGTTATAAGGCGGAGTTTCTCAGTGTATTCGTTAAAACTTCATAGTAGTCTTAATTATAAATTAGGAGTGAAAATATTGCACTTTTTTGGTGCTTGTTATTATGATTTGAGGAGGAAAACATATTATGTAGTAGGTGCTTTTATATTCTTAAGTACATTTATTTTACTGACTACCAGTAGTGGCATTTATTCGATATTAGATGATACAGCAGTGATTGCAAATTATTTCATAATTTATATTTTCACATATAAAGGATAAATCAATTAAATTAAAAACAACACTGCCTCATGCCTTGTCACGGATGTCTATTTATAGTAAAGCATGCTTATTTACTAATGACATTAATAACTCTAGAACAAGTTCATGTCAATCGTTAAATCGCTAAAACACAGAGAGGTGTATACTGGCATGATCATGTTACCAAACGCCGTAATTAGCATTTTGTACATAGAAAGTTCTGTAGCTCCTGTAGCTGTAGCTCCTAGGTGAATGTTGTAAATTCCTTCAAGATTGTGGATTACGTATAGTAGTAGTATTTTTCCGATTCTACTGAATCTGCAATTAATTTTTGGATATATACTAATTATAACGATTACAAGTATCGAATATTGAATTCTATGCATCTGAATGAATGTATCTGAGAGTGAGATGAGGTCGAGGTGCATGGTGCATTGCATGTGCAAACTTACTACTGTCTGCTAGCGAGATTTCATGAGCAATACGAAAATTATACAAATGGTTTACAATATTTGGTAACAGTAACAGTGAAGCATTTAAAACGGTAGTGGTAGTTATTATAGAGCTCTTTTAATAATGTGTACTATTACGTAACTACACGTTATTACATAAAATTAAAACTGCTTAACTGAATAATATTTTGTATATACTAGAAGAAAATATGTAATTGCAGTAATGAATTATTTATTATGGAGATAGATGCGTGTATATAATGTCTACCTACACTCTTCTGTCAAATGATGTTATGTAGTATTGTACTACCGCTGCATCTAATCATGGTTAAGTTTGTGGAAGAAAATAAATGCGTACATTTAAATACTTATTTTAGTTCGGCTCGGCACTGATTTGTCTCACAGAAGTATGAAGAAATTGTCTAGGTTGCAGGTGGCGATCGATTGACGACTCATGATTCCCGAAATTATTTTACGCTGGACCATTGGCTCTTTTGTTCATATTTATTACATCTTACCCATAATCCATTCATAAAGCATACTGGGGTTTGTCATCGTGTCCACAAAGAAACATAGTACATAACGAGCACATTCATTTAAGCTAATTATAGTTACTGTACTGTCAACTGAGTGTCAGGTACAAATTGCCAATAACTGAATGAATTCGCTAGGAAAACTTAGTGCATAGGCATTCTGCAATTTTGCAATTTAGCATACCTACATCATAAAATAATACACAATATAAAAATTATGGTATTACATATTACAGGATATTGAATTGATACCATAATCATCGTATATAGGTATACTATACATTAAGTTGCACGGAAATTGTCATTCTTTCAGTACTTAATTCATTTAGCATTTATGAAATGATATTTTATTAGCTACACAACATACGCTTATTAGTTTACATGCATTATTGTGTTGGGCAAAGGATGAGCCTAAGAAAATTCACATATTCGGTTTGATTCGGACTTTTTTGTATAATATTGGAGGATTGCTGCTTAGCTTGAGTAGCTTGGTGAAAGTAAGGAAAGGACGTAAGGATACAAACATGCAAGACTAAATAGGGGACGAGGCAAAACGATCAGCGCCAATGTATATGAAGTACAAAATCTGGTAACTCTAAAACTGGATGGTAATAATGGTAAAGCTGAAAGCCTTTTAGATTATTCATTATTTAGGTATTATGCATATATACGGATTAGTGATGTCAGTTCTATAGTATTCTTCAGTCATTCAAGAAAACAACTTTGAGCGAGAACAACATGAAACACGTTGTTGCTATCCGTCAGCTGTTTTTTTTCTGTTAGTGTCGAAGTGTCAACTTCAAATACTGAAAATAATACTCGTACCGACCGACACCTGTCACAAGTCACCTGTTAGGTCGTCTTGCGGTTGACGGTGCCGTCGTCAGCAGTCAAATCCTGTTCCCTGATCTGTAATATCTTTGGCCTCTACAGTTGACAGTTCTGGTAAGTTATATTTATATTTTTTTATTTTGATGTGATGTCAGATGTGATCAAGTGATCATAATCTGCCTGCATTCTGCATTATCAAATTGTCAGTTGCACTGTGAGCCATTTTTCTATTATACTTCCAACTTCATCTTTGTGACTTTTTCTGTAGTCGGTCGGTACTAGGTACTAGTAGTCGGTTGGTATAGGTGATAGCAAGGTGCGTCAAATCGTCACACTTTTTTGTCGCTATTTGTCATCTTGTATTCAATATTTATATATTTATTGTCAACTAACATGTTCAAGAGATATATCAACTAGTTCAAGTTAATACATTCAAAATTCCTTTATGATTTTGGATTTATATTTTATTTATTGTAAATTTTCTATTGGCTATGAATGTTGAAAATATTTTCAATTTTTGTCCGCATTTTTAAAATAAAATACACCCCCGACTCCCGACTCCGCAAATATTTTTAATATTCTGAGCAGAATTAGAATTAGGTTCAATATTATAGATAAACTACTGCTGGCAATTAATTGTATTTGGTTATCCTATCCTAGACTATTGTTCACTATTTTTTCTAAGTACTTCTTGAGGTTCAACAAAAAATATCAATTTCTTTGATCCCGTATCACCTATGACCTTGTTGCTTCGAAACCCAAATGGGCATTAATTGAATGCACTGATGAGCTTTCAAATAATAAAATTTTCCTTTTTGTATGTTCAGAAAAATCGGATTTTTAATTATTCCTGTAACAAATATTATTCCCGTCAATCCCGTCCCGTCCTCCATTAAGTATAGGAAAAACGCAATCCGACATTAAATGTCGCTCTAGGACACCCCATATGTATAAGACACTTACGCATATTTGTATCTAGTTTTAGACGGCTCAATAGCTTTAAATTGGGGGAGGGTACACTATGGATTCACTGGCTAGAACGTAATAGAGAAAATTTTGAAATTTTGGCCCTGGATGTCTTAAAAACCCTCATATATATCCTAAACTCATTTTAGTCGTTTTATCCAGGAATCCATGAAGTGTCCTCTTCAAAATCCATTGATTTTTATTGAAGGGAAAAGTGAAAATACGGTTTTTAGGTGAAAATTATATATGACCTCCTACGAAATGGCCAATCAGCCAAATAATACTTGTTTCCCATTAAGTTCGACTATATTTGTCTTTCTGTCTCGTATTGCTCAATAATATGGAATAACCAGTCTCATTTTCCCGTCCTATTGTAAGCAAAATTCTATATGTAGACCGTAGATGCACAAATAGCGTACTGTTTAAGCAGGATCTCATGTAATGTTGTATGTATGTATGTACATACATACAACGTAATGTGCGTAAGAGCTGAAACAGTCTAGTCTTATGGGATGACGAGGGTCAAAAATCGTCCTTGAATTCTTTTTGCTGTTTGCAGAATCTTATATTGTTGTAAGTATTCACTGCCCACTCTTCCAGCGAAACGACTAATACTTGCTTATATTTGGTATTCAAGACTAAGTACCTAGTCGTCTATGTTGTGGATCTCTTTTAAAAATGGCGAGTCAATAATGTATGTGGCCAATGTTTATACAGCAAACTAAAACTGCTTTACTTTGGTGGTTGTTGCAGGTATCTCCTGTCGTGGATCCGGCCCCCGTCCCTCCGGCTTCAACTTGTAACTTGTGTTACCAAGTCTAAATAACATCTTGTTTTGGTTGCTGTTTGTCGCGGCGAGATTTCTGCTACATTGCGAATTGCAATTTGAAATTTTGATATAATTTTTGCCGGTAAGAAAACATTATTATTTACAAGGATTTGTAGCAACCTTGAAATGTGTCAATAGTGTACTCGCAGTCTAGTTCTGAAAGATGGTGTTTATTAATTTGCTAATAGTGTGCAAAATGCAGGACTTTTGAACCAAGACTGTGGAGTGAGGCAGTGGGTCAGGAAGTGAAAATGTAACTTAAGACTGAAACTATCCGATGTTCATATATGAATAATTGTCTATTTTGCAATTTTTTGAATAGCAGACCGGACTACTACTACCGAAAGGCCAGAGAGGGCTGTATATAAATATTCCTCGGCATGAGTTTAGCCGGTGGTGTAGCGACGGCAACTAATGCTATTGTGACACCGTCCCAAGGTTTAGTAACCCCTGCAGGACCGGGACCCGCAAGTATGTTGTCAGCGGTTGTCCCAGTAGTCAATTCTTCGGTGCCTACCTCAAGTGCCTCTTCAGTTGTGCCTTCAAATGATTTTGCCGACTCAGATCCTGCTAGTACAGCTACTGCTTTAACTCCCCAAGAATTGCAAGTGCTCAGTGAGTTGGATAGGTACGTGCAAAAGATTATTATTTGCTGTATTTATACTTTCATTGTAACTTACATTTCCATTTGATCTTTATTTACATACTCTCCACAGTGGAGAGAATGATAACAATATACTATAAACCAATTAATTGTAGTACAGAATTCAGTAATATAACCGTATATAATTTGTTTGACATAGCCGGCAGTTCGGATTCCTGAAACTCAATCTACCTGAAAACGCAAAGAAGAAAGCTTTAGTCCTCAAAGTAAGTTTTTGTATTTCACTGCATTTACTGTATTTTTATTACTATATTTACGTGTTATATTTTCATCTTTTTATGATTTTTATATGATTTGGGATGAATGTGTTTATTGCGTGTACTAACATTTGCGATTTAATTTTTTCTCAAAGGCAATCAATCACTTAGAAAGAATACTAGTTGAGGCTCAACAGCAAAAAGAGTTGACATCAGACTCATCTTCACAAACCGGTGATGATAAGCGAATCAACATAGAACCAAAGACCTATTGTAAACTAGGACATTTTCATTTGTTATTGGAAGATAATGCCAAAGGTATGTAGTCCTTCATCAAAACTTCAATCACTATCAATTCAAATCAACATTTTTAACATAAATGACATAAATGACATAAATAATAAACGCACTAATATTATGTATTTTGTTAATAGCCCAGTCTGCATATCAAAAATATTTTGAGCAGTGTCCAGAGTATTGGAATGATTTTGCTTTTCTCTACGGACTTGGACTTGTCTATTTTCACTTCAACTCATTTCAATTGTAAGTATCTTTTAATCATTATTTGATTATGATTGAGTAGTCGTTAGGCTTACCTATTATACAAATAGCTGGTCATAAATTTAGGTTAGTAATAATTCAGTAGAATGACAGTTTACATTGCGTAATACTAAATTTGGATATTACAGATTACAGGATAATATTATCCTGAATGAAGCATAAATGTATGGTTATTAATAGCTGTAATTAGTATTTTTAGACGCATCTCATGAACAGTTAATAGCATGTCGTTAGTTCCTTTGAATATGTTTAGACGTCAGATTATATTATATTTCCAGCAACATATTTGTAGCTGCATACGACATTCATAATATTCTTACTTTGCGTGGTTTTCCATGATCGGTTAAACTGATTGATGGTGATTGCAGGAATGTATGTAAAATAAAATAATGGCAGATTAGCTGATCTAACTTTACTTTATTAATTATCATAAATGTAGTGCTATGTAGTACCTAAGGATAAAATTATAGGTATCAGTAATAATAAGAAGACATGTATATACTTATTGGATTTCGATCTTGCATTCTTACTTACGTACATTACACGGATCCGTAAATGTTATAATGAATTCTTATTAGTTGATCCTCAATCCAACCAAACCAAATCATGCAATCGTATTTGACTGCAATGCAGTAATTATTTCATTGCGTTGTATCTGTATGTCTGCTGAGACATGCATAGCTATGGTATGTAATATTGTTGTATTGTTTTCAAAAATTCGATGTTCTCTTTGGTTAACATCATTTTCTTGCTATTACTATTGCATATTATGGAAAAGCAACTCACCCAGCATTGTTATACATATAACAGTAGAAAATCAAGAAGTATTAGTCACATATTCCTACATGGAAATTTTATTGGGAAAGTAGCCATGGTCCTAGTCCTACAAATACTTACCTACTAATCCACTACAGTAATTACTCTAATTACACATCGGTGGATTATTTTTTAAAAGAAACGGATTTGCATTATTGGTCAGCTGTTTCCTCATGTCATGAATATTTTGGGAGACGGTGCATTCCAATCGAAAAGTCATGTGAATCGGGACAGGCTACCTAGCTTGATCCCTTTTTAAGGGCTGGTTTCCTAGCCTGATCCGTTTTATTGGCTTGGGCCTACTTTTGCTTAAGTAAGTTTGATGTAATGTATAGAAGTGGACAAGACAGCCCAGTGCGCTCACTGCACTGTGTACTATTTCACAAACTGTGCTTATGCTATTGAGGTATTATTGTTACTTTCTTGCTCCTTTCTACTTATTACAACTTACATCCTTTGAAAAACAATCCAAATGCAGCTCCCCTGTCTCGAAATAATAACTGTTGGATTATTCCTTTGGTTTTAGTCTTTTAGTCCTAACAGAAAACTCTTAAGTACATAGGCAGGTTATGTAGTAAGTACATCATAATAATACCTCTATGTAAAACTTAATTTTTATTTTTATGACCCTGGCCCTGCTGTGGTGCATTTGTGTTCTTACTGTTAGTCTTACAGTCCTATGCGCGATCCAGCCTCCCGGCTGCTAAAAAGTAGTGGTCTGATCTGATGTTATAAGCTATATTTGTATGATGTACTTAATAGGAATAGTGATTAGGCATTTCTCTTGTTGTTTATCTGTCGTGTGAGAGATATATTCATGAAATTGGAGTAGTAATAGCAGCAACTGTAGTAGTCCCAATCTCGCAATCCGAACTGGAGAGATGCTAGAAGGGCAAGAGGGAACCTTTTTCCTCTCCGGTATAGTCCACCCGGCCGCTTATATAATAATATCTAGTATTTTAAAGACTGGTTGTCCTGTCTTTTTGTAAACTGTAAACCTAAGTGGATGCTATGACTCTAATGGTATATTATTATACTTGATCTGTGTTACGTAACGTAACAGTACGAAAGAATAGTAAGCATGCTGCTGAGGGGCAGGCAGCTAAAGCTAAAGTAAATCTACAGTGAGAGCCTTCAGCTAGCAATATCAACTATTCTAACATAAGATGCCAGGCCATGCCAGAGTTGTTTAAGAGATCGGAGCCTAGCAAGCTAAAGCTAAAGTCAGAGCAAACCAAACCAAAGCACTCTTTCCTTCCTTTCCCATTAAACTTAGTTTGGATTCTTCCTACTCTGTTATATACAGAAGAGCTTTCCTATATAGTAGTTATCCTCTCCAAGACTTTTAAGAGTTTCACTACCACACGAGTTTCCTTCTCGTTCCTCTCTCTCTCTCTCTCTCTCATTCTCATCTCAAGTTGCGTTGTGATTCCACAGGCATAGCTAAATATCGTAGCTTAGTGGGAGAAGCTGCACCACACCAACATCTAAAAGTTGTCTTGCATATACATATTTATACATAGTAAGTATTATACAACTGCTTTTATCAAATAGGCGAGTTCTTGTTCTGTTCTCTTCTTTCTGGTAGGTATAGTTCTTCAGTTCAGTTCAGTTCCCCGTCGACAACATGTGCCTTGCTCTTGCTGCTCGGATGTTATGTGATGTTATGTTATTGGTTATTCTAGCTTCTGCTAGCTAGCAAAACCTTTTACTATATTATAAATTATTATTATAGGTAATGTAACTCGACCTAACATAGGTAATACCAATACTAGTACACAGAGCAAGCGATGGCCATGGGGATAAGTTTGTCTTCTGAAGTAAACATACTAAAATGTATTTATGTTGTGTATTATGTACTACTTACACTATAAGTTAAGGGCACTGTATACAATACACAGTCTGGTTGTTAGCTGGCTTTGCTAAGTAGACGCTAGATTAGAATAGATGTAGAGTTTCAGCTGAAACTCGTGTATTGTGTTCTTATATGTATTCCTTCGGAGAGAAAAGAGGACCATTTGATGGAGGAGAGTGAGACTGTAACCATCCTGAGGGATCCTCAACAAAACTCAACTCGCACGTACACCATCCTCAAACAATTAAGCCAGTATAGTATGTTTATATAGGTACAGATTGCAGATGTACATATAGGCAAGCCCAGGCAGGTATTAAACTATGGGCTAACTGGCTCTACAATATACACATACACGGATGCGGTGGGATGCATGTTTCTTCTTCTTATATAAGATATGCATTCAACCGGCTCTTTGTCATGTGAATCTTATTTCTTCTTCTACCTTTTATGTATTACTAAGTGTTATACCTAGATTGTTAGTTGCTGTGTATCAAAATCAAAGAAAATTTCTTCTTTGTAAATTGAAGCTTTATTTTAAACAAGGAATACATATGTCCATGTTAGTAGAATGTCCAACAAACTTAAATATTACCTGCCTGCTGTGTACTAAACTAAAACAGGCATATTATTCAAAAGCTTTTATTACGATTAACCATTACATTACATTTTGTTGGTCTTAGTTCAATTACGCATACCTTACAAGATGCCCACTTTGATTTCGTTTATATAATAATGCTGCAGGTTGTGCTATTCTCTATTCAACATTCTTTTCTTTATGAATAACAACGAGATAAGGGAACATTTAATAGTTATTATTAAGTTTAGTATATTTGAATTAAAAATATTCCGGTGTAGTATGTTTCAGTAGACAGTAACTAATGCTTAGGAATAAGTTGTGGGTGAAAATGTTGTCAAAAACGTCTACAGACCCGTTGGTCAAATAATCTTACCTAAAACAAAAATGGTTCTAGGAGA
>JAQFYC010005947.1:0-13179 GCA_034694165.1 Tomocerus mixtus | reverse complement strand
CTCAAGCGAAATGTCGGCTACTTTATATTCCAAACTTATTTGCCATCAATTCTCATTGTTATGCTCTCCTGGGTCTCTTTCTGGATCAATCACGAGTCTCCCCCGGCACGCGTCGCATTAGGTTAGTATAATTTAAGGTCTTTTTTGTAGTTAATTTTTAATAGAATATTATAAAACTGTTTTTGTGGTATTTTTAGGTATAACGACGGTGCTCACGATGACAACCATCAGTACCGGTGTGAGATCGTCTCTCCCGCGAATTTCTTATGTCAAAGCCATAGACATTTACCTTGTGATGTGTTTTGTTTTTGTTTTCGCGGCTCTCCTGGAATACGCCGCGGTTAATTATACATTTTGGGCTGCCAAAATGGCGGCCATGAAGCCCGCAAAAACGAAAAAGAAAAAAGGCGAAAAGGGAAAAGCAAGAAAGAAGATTTCCGCCGCCGTCACTTTCATCCAATCCAAGTTGTCAAAGAAATCCCAAAAGGAGGGCACAAGCCCCGAAGCCAAGACAACTGTTAAAAAAGTAGATGAACAAAAGGCGGGAGCCTCAACGCAAGGAGCTTCCACTTCAATAGGAGCTCCTCTCGCAGTTCCTGAGGGAGAAGGGGCACCAGCACCAAGCGGGAAATCTAAAATGCCCGCGTTTAACAAATCTCAAAAGGGAAAGGAGCCCTCAAGTCCTCCAGTGTGTTCCATAGAAGTGTCAGACTCCACATTTAGCCTAATGGTTCCTCGGATCCAGCGAAGTTCAAGTTTTTCAGGAACCCCGGCTATTCCCCATGGGAATTTGAGTGTAATGCTCCCGGGTACTCGTGCCCCACTCCAGCCATTTACTCTCAAGCCGAAGCTCACCTGGAAACAGCGACAGCGAAGAATTTGGCAAACAATTCGCAAACATGCCAAAGCCTTGGAGCAGAAACTTCCTCAAGCCAAAAAAGATGTGAACATCATTGACAAGATTTCCAGAGTTGTGTTCCCCGTATCCTTCATTTTATTTAATACCTGTTACTGGAGCTTCTACTTTTTCAACTCCTAGAGTAAATTAAATTTTCTATATCTCAAAATCAAGCTCAACAAACTCAAAATTCAATAATGTACATAGTTTTAGTAAATATTTCGGGAATCTCCGGGAAAACTGATCCTCCGCTCATTTTCATCAATCAGTAGTTTTGTACAACATTTAAGGTTGGCCTGCTATGGGCATGGCGAGACAAGGAAAATTAATTTATATAAATACTTCGGGAGATCACTCAGCAAATAATTATGGATCGATATGTTAAAAAAACTTTTAATATATTTCCAGGCATTATCTCTGACACATTTTGTAGAACTGCTGAACTGAATTGGTCCATAACTCAACCGTGGCCTAATCAATCTCAAAGTTTACATTAATTTCCCTAATCTCGCAACGCACATGCCAATTCAGACTTAAAGTGCTTTGCGTTAGTGTTATTGTTTGTGTTTGTCTTAGATAGCTTAAAATATTACTGTAAAATGCTGTGACCGAATGAATGACAATTATTTATTGTGTTATTTATTAATTGTTGCTTACTTTCCAAATAAATCTATTCATAACATTACAAATTAATATTACAGTTTATTTATTCCTTTAATTTCATTTAAGTAATATATATTTACATTACATTATATATTATTTATATTATAAATCTACTGACATACATATTTGGCAGTGAAAAGCGCAGCACATGACAAAAATTTTAGAATTTTGACGAACGCCGATATAAGTGAAAGTGGTGTCCTACCGCTTTCCTAGCCATTTTTAATTTTTAACATACCAACTAAAACGGCTACAGTAACCAATAATACCAATACAGAAATATTTTGTAAGGTGAACATATCGTTTTCCTTGTTACCGTTTCTTGGCAGAGTCCATCCTGGGATGACTAAACAATCTTCAAGTGGCAAAATAGGAATAGCGTTTCCTAACCCTCTAAGTAAATAAGTTGCCCATGATTCGCAATTGTGACCATCTCCTTGTGAGGATGATGCTGCAACACTCTGTGTTACAACACTGTCTTGCCCAAAGACATAGTAGAGTGGTTGTTTCTGTTTGGGCAATTTGCTGTCAGCATAAACTGTGGCGACCAACTTTTCTGCTAGGTCTCGTTCAATACTGAAGGAAAAATGAGCTTTCTTAATATTGGGCTTGATTTTCATTAGTGGCAATTGACAGCTAAACAAAAGTGTTTCATCTAAAGTCCCTTCGTTTTCAAAATATCTAATTTTACCGCGATATTTTCCAGGTAGAAGTAAATCTTTAGGATTTAAAGCACAGAAATCCATGAAATAAATTTTAGCTTTACCAGCTTCAACCCCTTCTACAACAATAAAAACATGTTGTGTATTTCTATCGTCAATTGTATATCTGACGAGATGTGACCCAAATAGTATCATTTATTATGTGTTGGTTATCTATCTCGCTGCGTCTTACTGGGTTTTCTATATTATGTGTATTTGCGTTTAGCTGTGGGTTTGTGGTATCTGCGGATGTATGTGCAGGAGCAGTTTGAGCCTCCCTAATAATTTTTTCAATTGCGTCTGTTTGAAAAATAAAAATCAATTATTGATAGCAAATGATAATACATGAATTCTATTCATAATTTTAGATATTAGCAGCTGTATGTAGTTTTTAATACCGAAATACTTAATTATTATTGTAATATTTAACTACTCTACTTTACAAACTTATTTTAATACTTTGGTTGAAAATCCAAAGTTTTCTAGAAAAGAAAACGTATTGAAGCTTTATAATGCCTCTATTTTCGTGGTAATTCAGATAAAATATTATTTCAACCCTATTTTTTAAATTATTGAAATAATACCTTTTCTAAAAAAACAAATTAACCATTGCTTTATTCCTCTTTTAAATTCTTTAAGCAAATATTGAATATATTCACAATTATTGTAATTGGGTTATAGCTTTTATTACTTTGAATGCCTACGCATGAATAGTAAAGTTATCAGTAAAATATTATTACAATTTTGTAATTCAGTTCAAAATAATTACAATTGTAGCTATAAAATATTAAAGAGGACAAAGCGTAAATAATGTTTGTCATCTTGATTCAATCATTCATTCTATTGGTACAGTACTTATTGTTAGTACCTAGATATGAACTATTACGTACGCCATTTATTAGTACCTAACGTTTTGTTAAAGATGATAAGAGTATGAAAGCATGCAGCTAATACTCACTTCATTGACAACATTTGCAATTGAAACTTACTAGCTCCGTATGTGCGGTCCGTATCTGAGGGCGCAGAAATTTCTCTCTGGTCAAACACTCCAATCATTTTTTCAATTTCATCTGTTTGAAAAATAAAATAATTAAATATTCTGCTACTTTCGGCCAAAATATCATTTTTAAATTTTTTACTTTACAAAATAAATCAAACGTTGTTTTTTACTGTAAGGAATTTTTTAAGTAGTTATATATTCCGGTGAACATTCATTAATAAAATCACTGATAACTTCATGTAAAACAATAATTGCAAATCTAACTTACTTGCTGAGCGACCGCAGCCAATTAATCTCAATTTCTTTGCCAAATTGTGCGGGTTTGCTTCTAAACAAGTATGATGCCAAGTATTCAAAATCTCCCAAGTTATTTCATCAACTGAGCGACTGCCATTAGCCATTCTTTCTAAATCTGTTATCGTGCTGTTTTGGAACTTTAAATGTAATTTACAAAAACTTTTCCACTGTCGAAAAAATTCAGGATCGTTCTTGAGACTTTTAAAAATTTTGAAATTGTATACCGGGATAACTGAGAGCAAATAATAATTACAGAATTTAATCATGAAATATTCATATTCGTTTGAAAAGCATAAATGAAATTCTTTTGTATTACATACTATAAGTATCACGTCCATTTGCAACTTACCTTTCCGGGTAGCCATTTTTGAATTTTATGTTAATCGCTCCACCACAATTCAAAATTATTGTTTCCTGTGTATATAAATTGATCTTATACATCCAGAAGTGATGAAATATTTCAGTAGCAAGAAGTCTGAAGATGTAACTAAACTGGCAGAGGAAACATGAAAAGCTAACGGATCTGCAGATAATATTTAGTAAATTAAAGTGTAATTTACTTTAATGGGTAGGATTTACTGATAAATTGTAGCTAATATTTGAATAGCATTGGCGAGTCTCATGGAGATAAGTTCTTGCAGGAATTTGCTGAACATAATGCATGGCGAGTCAGATTTATTGCGATTCGCACATAATAACTCCATTACATTTGCAAGATAATAAAACCATTTTATATATAGCATTTTAGATAATACAATTATTTAGTGGATCATTGTACGATACAAAACAACAACATTTACTGATAAGTACTCCAATAATACAATGATTAATAATAAATAGACGTGTACGGATATAACTCGGTTTTGTTTAATTGGCAAACTTTTGTTAAACTAAATTAAAATGTTTCCATAAAATTTAGAAATACAAAACATGTTGCAACTACAGGGTCCACCAAGTAAAAGGATATACTTAGGCACTTTACATGTAATTCTACATACTGTTACGAAAGGTAGGAAAATACCAACTGCCGATGGAACGGTGACGAGAAGTTGAAGAGGTTGAAATTAACAACGATATGACGTTGTTACGAAGCATTGACGATCATCCGAACTATATAAATATATTGTTGTTGCGTTTTATTTTTCGTATATGACTATTGTTTACACAGCTCAACTTCATGTGTACTAACATAGATTTTGCAAGTTTACTTGTTTGTACTTACTCGTCAAACTTACAATATGTGTACATGCAACTTACAAACCTTATCAGTATCAGTATCCGAATGTGTATAAATATTGGGACCATCCTAATAAGGTTGCTTGGTATTGCAAATACGTTATAAAAACGCTATCTACCCATGATAGGCAGATACATTATACATTATATATGGTTCCTATAGAACAACGAATTTATTACTTTATTTAATTACCATACTAACTGTAAATCTTTTCTGAACCCTCATGTAAATTGCATATATCCCATAAGCTGTCATTTTCACAAATACGTGTTATAAAATACCTATAAATTATATTGACTTATATTACGTGGTGCTATAATATATCTTTAATATTCACAAAAATGAAAAATGATTAGGAACATAAGGTTCGATAATGTTGGCCGTGCTAAAAGCAGCACAATACTTAAACATGAGAGACTATAACTATACAGAGTTTAGGTATAAGCCAACTGCTAACTATGCACAGTAAATCAGTGCCCTACTTTTGTAAACTATGCATTAGGATATTCTTTATTTATAGGATTGATTTTTCGAGAAATAGTGCTAAACATTGATATGATTTTATCACAAATGTAGGTTAGTTATCATAACATGTATTATGCTATAATTTGCTTTGTCATAAGTTCGTACAACATAAGAATTTGAGAAACAATTTCCTATAACGTAATTAATATGTACAAGATAATATAGTGATACATTGATCACTTTTAAAAAACATTTAATTAGTGAATTGTGGCGCTATTAACTAATTTATTCAATGATTGAGTCAAAAGTTTGAATTTACTTTTAGAAATGGGGATTCAGGGGGAATTGCCAAATCCACACCTTTGGTCATAAAATTATGAAAAGTGGCACACAAACTAATTAGAGCATGATGAGTTCAATAATGACGTCAAACTTTATATTGATATCCTTCAAACTAATTAACTAATTGTTTAATTGCTTAATTAAACTGAAAGAATGTATCTAATTCTATAGTGTAATTTATAGCTCATTGGGCTCATTCTTCTTAAGTAAGGGATTATAAATATATATATATATCATATATCTGATTTAACTAGTTATGAATATTATATCTAATTTTACAGTATCTTTTTTAAAATGACAGTAAATCTTGAATTTAAAAAATCAAATTTCTCCACGCCGACAATTAAGTAGCATATTTTTGTAGCTTTTCAAAAGTGTTCACTTAATTGAACGATTTCCATTCTCTTCTCGTAAACTTTTTGTGTGTACAGGGCTTCCTGAATTCTGCAAAGAGAATGGTAGGTAAGGGCGATCCGAATTTTAGTAGTTAATGTCTTCGGATGGTTCACCAACGATTTCAGAGATGAGCATTTCCTTCAATTTGGCCGACAGATTTTTTGTATTTGCATCAGCTGGTGCAATACTTTTCCAGTGTTTCATAATACTCCTGATTATGTCACTAATGGGTACTTGCGCATTGTTCATCTCCACAAGGTTGTGCATAATTGAATCGTCAAACTTCAAAACTCGGCAGAATTTTTTCCAATTCCAGCGAAAGTGGATGTCCCTTGCCAGAATCTTTACAACTTCGTCATCGTCAACCGCCATTTCTGTGGTCAAATAAGAATATCAAATGTGAATAACTGTATAATCCATAATAATAATTTTCACAAAGTACATATTAGTTAATTCATAGTTACAAATGATTTCTGTAGTTCGGGGCAAAATAAAACAAATTTCTCCCATTCGCAACTAAATTATAGATTGACACATTAGTAGTAGTAGCAGTCTAATAAAGTATATTGTAGGGACTTAATTATTATCAGTTATGTATTTGTGAAATATAGTGATTTTCTTAATCATTAATAAAAAGTTTAACCAATAACCTGTTTTCTTGCTGAGTGGGGCCATTTGGAGATTTCAAATTAACCTTCTAATTGTGAAAAGAGAACACTGGTCGCAATTTTGATTAAATCTTTCAGATTTTGATTTCATTAGATTTCAATCACAACTTTGGAAAACTAATAATGTTATGTGTAGTTCAACACAATTTTTGCTATTGTCACCCGGTTTTTATTTTTACACGCTATACTACGACAATTCTGTAACAACGGAAAATAATCACCCTTTTAAAAAGAGTGGGATTTTATTTGTTAAGATAATTAATACTGGTAATCCAATTTTTGATAGAAATTTTCTTCCAAGATTTTTGTCTACCCTAACTATTTGTCGCGTAGACTAATGTGGAATGTTCATTTATTTGTAGTAATTGATATGTTTGGAAATGTTACGAATAGAAATAGTAAGGTAGGAATTATTTATTTTACTTTCTGTTTTTTAGTTAGTATAGTACGTGTAACAAATATAAGATCAGTTTCTATTCTTAATAATATTATGTAATGAAGCAGTCTGTAACGGGGATGTTATTGTCGTAGACGCTTGGATAAAACAGAAGCAAATATCAAGCAGAAATACTACAGTCAACAAGTAAGGAATAAACCATTGCAAAACGAATGCAATTAAGTGGTTTGAGCTAAGATCAGCTGATAGTTTCACGAAATTTCAAGATTTGTTGATGACAATAGCTGTACTCTCACATTCGAGACATTAACTACTGAATTCCCTGTAAATCTCACAGTGCCCCATGTTTTGGGTAAGTTGAAATTCATATTTGAATTTCTTGCATCAAAAGCTTTCCAACGATACCCCACTTACCATGTGGTCCTATTTGAAAAAATATGCGTGGCCATAGCCTAATGGGGGTGTGGCCAATCTGGCAAAAAAGTTAAACAGTTAGGATGTTTCAGCTCCCATGGACGGACAGACAGCAGGAACATTCGTATAAAGTGGTTTCTGAACCACTTAATAAGATTTTGCTTCATTTAATATACATAATGTCTAATGTGAGCTACATGCAGTAGCAACACGATAATATAACATGGTGTTGTATCGTACATCTCAAACAATACGTATATTTACACAAACTCTGCCTTAGTGAGACTTTAGACTGCAGACTCAGCAGATTCATAGCAATAAAAATGAAGCATAATAGTACAAAAAATAGAAAGGACAAACAACCCATGCCCATGAGTCACACTTCTCCATCCGATTTAATATCTACGGTGCAGCTGTATTCTTGTAATAGAAATTATAATCTAAATGCACATTAGAAAGTATTAGTACGGTTGTAGTCTACGTTACAATATATCAATATAGAAAATAACTACAGCTAAGTATAAGGCTACTACAAAAGTCAAATCCAAATACAAGTAAGTCTGCAGAATAGCAGCACAAAAAATAATGTATTTATATATTGGTTCACATACATGCTCCATTTGTTTACTCATTTACGCATTTACGCACTTTATTATTTTTAGTTACGTAAATTCTTATTATGTCACTTTGCGTATGCAAGAAAATATATTTCCTTATTTACAGATTGATTGTTTTACTACTCTGCACAAATAAGGTACACGTTGCCCCATTATTATACGACATATATATTCATTCTTACAATATTAATTTTAACTATTGCAAGCGTCGTAACATTGTAACTTTAAGGAAAACTTATATATTTTTTATATATATCTTATATATTATATATATGGCCAATGACATAGGTTTGTAATTGGAAGTCGGACCATAATGGATAAGAAAGAACAATTAGATAACGAGTAATACGCTTATACTATAAAATTAAACCACAACCTTATGGTCAAAGTAAATTGTTTCTATATTTGTCTCCTCTTTATTATAATATTATCATTCTAATTATTTTAGAGCTATTAACAGCACAATTAAAATTCTATCAGTGTTAACATGGATCAATCTCATATTTCCGAACCTCCTGCAAATTCAGAAGAAATATTTATTATTACTCAAAGTTTTAAAGTGTCTTCCCCAATTTTTGTGATTTTATGTGTGACTGGAATAATTGCGAATATTGTTACTCTCCATGTACTGAGGAATGCCAAAATGCCACATGCATTTAAGACATTTTTAATTGGACTTACAATCTCTGATTTGATTGTTGTGCTCACATTATTTTTTGCATTTACTACTTCGGCAATATCGCCTTACTTTTCTAATCACCCTGTTATAATCGAGTTTTTATTCATGTTATTTATCGTGTCTTCATTTTTTGGTAAACACTTTTGCAAACTAGAATATTAAAATGGAATACTTCGGAATAATATAATTTAAAAAATTAATTTAAAATTTTTAATATAAAAATATTAATTTACAGGTAGAGGAGGTTCGGGATGGTTTACCGTATTGTTCTCTTTGGATAGGTGAATTAATAGTCCAACTAAAAAATTATATATCTAAATCTGTATTAATAAAAATACTAATTATGTAATAAATTTTAATTATATTTATTAGATATTTAGCATTATATCATCCGTTTACACGTAGAACATTTTGGACCAGCTGGAAATTAAACGCTGTTATTTGTTCAGTGATTACAATCATCTGTCTTTTCAACATTAGTCTTATTATTCAGGGCATTCAACATGCAAAGGAATTGTACAAAATTTCGAAGGCTCTGCCCTTGAACTATAAACCAACTTATGAATTTGACCCTGAAGGCGATATTACTATTATAATGGAACTAGTCTTGTCTGCACCTTTTGTTTTGATTTTAAATGTAGCTATTATATTAAAGGTAATTAAAGTAATGCTTTCTTAAACTTAAGCCACTGTGGCTTTACCATAATATTTGCTGATAATATATTCTCTATTTTAGATTCGGAGAATTGGTACAAAAAGGATAGGATTACAACCACAAAAAGAGAGTGAACATGATAACGAAACTACCAAATTCAGTATGATTGTTATGTCTGTGATTTTCCTTTACATTTGTTTGTTTTCCATTCCTTCCATTTTAATGGTGCTAAGCAGAAAAATAATTCCAAGCAATGTCAAATTTCACTTGGTATTTGGAGGAATTATTTTAAACAGTTCAGTAAATTGGATTGTCTACTGCCTTGCATCACAAAAATTAAGGGTAGAATATGCAAAAATAGCTTGCAGATTTAAATCCACATAATTGAAATGTATAAGCTGTACGCCACTTCCTATAATATTTATTTAAAATTCCCATTTGCTGGTAACAGTCTTTCTAGAAAGTTAAATTAGCAAATCCTATCGAGCGGGTGTTCTAGTTAATTGATTAATGAAAATGAAAATGAAAATGCAAATTATTTTTACTTATTGCTTATTTTGCATAAAAAATATTTTTGTAGGTATCGATAGTTGCAAATTTTAGGAAAGAAAGCATTAATCCCTAATTTAGTTTTGGTTATTTGTTAAAATATTATATTAGGTGAATTAATTACTAATTGTCCGTTTTGTATGCATTACATAGTGAAATAGGTACATTTATTTGATTCTTAGTAAATTGTACATAGATAGTGGTAAATATTAAGATATATATTAATTGGGTACATAATTATAACAAATACAATGAGTAAAATTGTAATAAATGACACAAGCACAATTGTAATCAAAATTTATGGCTACAGAAATTGGTTTCATCATTTCCTGTATATATAATGTGTACATTATCATTAAGTGTGCGTATTAATAAAATGCCCTACATTTTTTGCAAGAGTGTCTGGCTTTTACTACTTTATGTTTTTCAATTGCAGTATTAACTAAAACAATAATTATGTTACAGTTCACATTTTCATAATATGTTGCAAAATACAATTATTTTTGTATAGCAGCCTAATCTAAACTACGAAATATTGCTCCTACATCACAAATTCGCTGATGATAGTACCTTACATATACCGGGACTTGATCAACAATCAATATAGACTTCGTGCATCCCAAATTGCATGCACGCTTTCTATATTAACTGTTTTGTTAAAAGTAAAATGTTGACTTTTAAAAAATTCACCCAACAACATTAAAATGCATTCTTTTGCATAAAACCAACAGGCCAAGTTTTGTTTCATCTTCCATGTGTAACAATGTTATTCTCCCAAAACTCTCTCCTTCACATCCGAAACTTCGTCCAACAAAATCAACCCCTCTTCGTAGTTTCCTTTTGCATAAATCAAACGACCCAAGTTTTGTTTCATCTTCAACGTATAACGATGTTCTTCTCCAAAAATTCGCTCACTCATTTCCAAAGCTTCTTTATACATTTTCTCAGCTTCGGGAATTTTTTCTTGTGCTTGAAGTACAAGTGCAATATTGTTCTTAATGAGAAGAATTGTTTCTCCATCAACTTTGCTTGTGTTCTCCAATGCTCTATAATGCCATTCTAAAGCACTGTCATAATTATTTAAAATTCCCTGAACTCCTCCTATTGATCTGGCAGTCAGAATACAATCTATATCTCCATCACCAAATAATACCTTCTGGCAGTCATAGACCTCAGTTAGAATTTGTAAAGCTTCGTTGTAATTTCCCATCTTCTTTGAGAGACTTCCTCTCCAGGATTTCATTTGCAAGGCCCATCGACTCGTATCTCCCAACTGGCTTTTTACTTCCGAATTGAATTCCAGTGCTTCTCCGTATTTTTCAGAATCGTACATTTTCTTGCAAATCAAAACGGGAAAGTTTCCATATTTTTCAATAATTTTAGGATTATTGGTTTCGTTTGCGCGTTGCCAAATCATTTGACAATGAATTATTTGGTCATAAGGGACTTCATCTTTTTGCAATAACTCCCCCATGCATTTTATAATACCACCAAGTTTATCAATCAACTGGTTACCGTCAGCTAGGTCAATCCTGGTCTTCTCTTGGACCAGACGGTGAATGTATATTCTGTTTCGAGATAAATCAATCATCGTGTGTTCGTTCAATAGCTCGGGTGGCGTAGTTTTCTTAGCCTCAGAAATATTTTGCCTTTTGGGTGGAAAAATTCCCCAAAAATATAATTTAAACATCTGAAAGAGATTTTTGTATTTTGAATCGACAATCGATGTAAATAATTTCATCAGTAGGTCTTCAGAAATGTTATCAGGAGCCATAAAACTCAAGATGTTCATCAATTCCAAGGCTTCATTGCCAATTCCAGGTGTATTTTGTATTTTGGTTAATGTAACTTTCCAGGTCAAATATGTTGTCTTGGAAATGTCATCCAGGGTATCGTAAAGTGGCAGCTGATAGTTTAGTATCCTTTTCGTTTCTTTATCTAGCTCATTCAGGTATCTTTGTATTTCTTTGTTCAAGTAGCACAATTCGGACGTATCTGTGGGAATGTTTCCATTTATGTAGGCAGCAGCTTGCTGCATGGCCAAGGGAAAACATTGTAGTCTGTCACAAAGTCTTGCGAGGATTTTCAAATTACCGTCATAATTTGGATATTCATCTAATGCAAAATATTTAACAAAAAAGTTGACTGCTTGCTCCTTTGCCAAAACGCCAAGTTCGACTTGCGCACAGTTAATTCCAAAATATTGTTTAGCAGGTCTAAGCCTTGATGTGGTGATCACGAACGGCTTTAAAATTTCCGGTTTCTGGATTGAAGCTAATTTGGTTAGCAAAATCAAAACGGAATTTTCGTATTCCTCAAGATTATCAAAAATAATGAGACATTTTTGCCCAAGTAGTTTTTCAAAGATTTCTTTTGAAAGAGCATCTAGACTCTTTTCATTTCCTGAATCATACAAAGAAATCGCTTTAAACTCGGTTTTAGCCAAGTCTTGGAAACACTGGGTCATCGACGGAATTGTTTCTGCGTTTATCAAAATACAATGACCTATGACCTCTCTATAAAATAATTTTGCGTAATTTATAGCTAATTCAGTCTTGCCAATGCCACCCAGTCCGGTAATGGCGACGTACATCATCTTTTTCTCTGTAACGCATTTTTTACATTGCTTTTTAATCAACGCTATTCTATTTTTTCTTCCAGAGAAGCATGTTGTTGGCTCTCGAATATTGAACCAAATGTAATGTATTGTATCGCGGGTGCCTTTCTTTTTCCCGTCCCCGTCCATTTGTTGCGACAATTCCGACAGGCTTGGTTTGGATATTTTATAAAGCTGTTCTAGTTTCTCTGCAAAATTAGTTATGATAGAACATTTTCATGAAATGGGAAAGGTTTTTAATATAAATATTTACGTATTTTCAAATAATAAAATTCATTTTCAGCATAACTTTCTGTTAACTCGAATATATTATGATTTACCATAGGTATACATAAAATGCTTAAAGTTTCATTCCAAAACGAAAAAGGAATGTATAATTGCATACTAATTTGTATATCTTGTATTTAACAATGGCTTATATTTAATGGCACCCCAAAATACTTCCTTACCACAAAGCGAAATGGTTTCGCATAATTATTTACGCCAATGTAGAAACAAAAAATACGGAAGTAGTTACTCCTTTAGTTAACTACGGAATTCCCATCCCCCCTTTCCTATAACGATAGCCTAATCCCCTTCCGAGG
>JAQFYC010005946.1:0-13181 GCA_034694165.1 Tomocerus mixtus | reverse complement strand
AAATCGGCCACACCCCCATGGAGTTCTGGCCACGCCCACTTATTTTTTAAATAGAAACATATGGCAAGTGTCATATTCTTTTAAAGGTGTTGATGTAAGGAATTTAAATATGAATTTCAATTTACCCCAAACGTGGGGCCATGTAAGATTTAGCGGGTATTTAGTACTAAATGTCTCTAATATGCCATTTAAACTATTTTCATCACCAAACTCGGTAGTTTGAAGAAACATTTAATAATTTTGTGATTACGACGATGCATGAGGACATCCGTTTGCACCGGTTTATTGTAATTAATTCTAACTTACGGTTTATACCTACTTTATTAACATCACAGAAAAACATTAAAATGTATGCGTTACATTCTAATAAGATATTCTTTCACACTTAACGTGATATACATGTAAAAAACATGATATAACGCATTCGCGTCTGCTTTTGGTTAATTGAAGAACGTATTATGGTACAGTTTCATGGCAATATTTCCAAATAAACACTAGCCAAAAGAAGCCAATCTGAGAAATATTGTTGTCTTTGTTCTGATACGGCTCGTGCTTTACATTTTCCCTTTTACATTTGCATTTTCATCATTAATTTCAATCTCTCTTTTCTCAATATTTCTGCTAATATTTAGGAAGATTTACGCATTTGCTTTTTAAATTCATAATTTGTCTTTGTATGGATAGTTTTTTACTACTCTAGCCCACATATTGTTCAAATTGTGGATAATTGTACTCCAACGCACCTGTGTGTGAATAGTTAAGTTTAGTTTGTATTTATTCAAGTGCAACAACGAATCAATACATAAATGCTTGTCTGTTTACCAATCATTAGCACACGAAAGCAAGCAAACCATAGGTCGGTCACCTCACTTCCCTTTTGAGAATAGCCGAGTCGCATCCTAGCATCCACCGAAGAAATCAGTGTTCAATATACACAATTAGAGAAGAATAAATTTTAAATAATCCGTAGAGAAGTACATTGAAAAGGATTTTTTCTCAGAATATTTAATTAATCGAGATATCAAATATCTCCCGTAATTTCGTCTTGATATACATAATATACATAGGGGAACTTAAACACTGAAAGTGATTCAATAAAGTCTTTGGAAAAGGTGCATAGAAGAGTAAAAGAAGTCAAAGTTGTTGCTGTACTCTGTTTCCTTTTGCTATTATTCTGCAATTTCAAATTACCCAACTTCAAACTATCAAAATTGAACTTACAAACAAATTTTAGCAAACAAGTACAATTATATCCAACAGAAAACGAAATTTTTGATGAAAATCAAAATTGGAAGCAAAATGATGAACGACTTTTGAAGTATATATCGAAGGAACATTTGCGTCCTCCTTCTACTAAACCATACAATTTGAGGGATCCTACTGGAAATCCTGCTGGAGATCAAGGATTAGCGAAATATATCTTAAGTGTACTTAAGAATCAGGTAGCTTTTGCATATTTATTACAAATAAAACTATAATACTCTACCCACTATACCACATAATTGTGTCATATTTTCTATAATTCTATAATACATATTAATCAATCAATGATCAAGCATCAATATTATTTTTAGAAAGGTGGATTTTTCGTCGAATGTGGAGGTTACGATGGGGAAGCGTTATCAAATACATTAGTATTGGAACGAGATTTCAGGTGGGCAGGATTACTTATTGAGCCAAATGAAAATAGTTACACTACACTTCTTACAAAGAATCGGAAGGTTTGGACAGCTAACATTTGCTTATCCCTCATAAATAGACCACAATTGGTAAGCTAAAAGCAATTGGTGATAATTGATTATGTAAATAACTATTTAGTTCTACAATTTTATTTGTAGCATACTTTAAATATTTATCTGTCATCTGTAATGAATGTATATGTAAGGTCGTACTGGGAAATGTTTAATTCATTTTGTTATCGCATTGGTGTTTCCATATATTATTTCTAGGTAAATTTTGGTGAAGTGCACCCGGGTTCGAAGAAAACGGACTGGTATTTGGCAGGAACCAGTGCAATTCAAAAATTTCTATTCTATGATAGAAAAACTACAATACTCGTCAAAAAGTGCTTACCAATATTTTCTGTACTGTCGGCCTTAAATGTTACAACCGTTGACTTTTTCTCTTTGGATATTGAAGGATCAGAATTGGAAGTACTTAAAACTATCCCCTTTCACTTGATTCTGATTAAGGTGATGAGCAATGATAACCTTACTATGCTAAGTTATACTAATACTAATGTAGAACAAAATGTAAACGTGAAATCACAAATGAACTTTTTTACCAGATTTTTAGCATTGAGTGGACCTACATTCCGGATCATAAAGATGATATGAGAAGATTTATGGAATCCAAAGATTATAAATTCATCAAGGATAGTCCTGATTTTCTGTTTGTTCATAAAACTGTATTTAGCTGATTCTGATTGAAGTACGATACAGATGTGATAAAGGTTATAAATTTTTACTATTAAAGAATTTAAATATTTTGTTAAATTAGCTTATGTTATTCTGTGAAGGAAAAATACGTAATTATACTTCCCTAAACATAAGTAATAAAAAGGGTATAATGTGAAAGTTAAAAAGATATATGAATTGTTGCGCCGTTAAGAAAGTTCAGAAAATTCTGGAGAAAAATCAACCTCTAGTGATAATATTATATAGTGTTATTTCCGTATATTATATAGACTCACCAAGATATTAACAGAAAACTAGTTTTAGTTTTAAAACCAACCTAGGGAATATTAGCAATAGGGAAACTCAATTTTGTAATTTGCAACCTGTCGTTTAGCATCTCTCTGTAATTTTTTCGCTTTATGACAAGTATCTTGAATCCTATACAGATATTGGTGAATAGTAATTACACTCCTTATAATCTCACAACTATTTAGGCAGTATCATTTACATATTTATTGTTTACTGCACTCCTTAACCACATTTCTGGAAATACATTATTGTAATTAATTCTAACTTACGGTTTAGTATACCTACTTATTAACATCACAGAAAAACATTAAAATTGTATGCGTTACATTCTAGTAAGATATTCTTTCACACTTAAACATGAAATACATGTAAAAAACACGAAATAACGCATTCGCGTCTGCTTTTGGTTAATTGAAGAACGTATTATGGTACAGTTTCATGGCAATATTTCCAAAAAAACTAGCCAAAAGAAGCCAGTTTGCGAAATATCTGTATTTGACACTATACCGTTAACCGTTTATTGTGTATAAATTTTTGCATTGAACCATTTAATGTTTCTGGTTAGGTTCTTTGTACATTTTTAAAACTTCAATGACTCAATTCTGACTCCTTGTGGTGAGACGTTGTTTATGTCAATTTTAAGGATGGCTTTTCCTCTCTCGCTCATTATGGCATGTATTTTATAATCTCGATTCTCAATACTCACCGATCCTCCATTTGCCTAAAAATCAATTAAGAAGGGTAAAGTTATTTACACTTTACGCAAACTAAACTAGAGTCTTAAATAGTGTTATTTTATAAAAATTAAGTAAATTGTTTACTTGAGAGCGAATTTTCTCAATTCCGTCATAAAAGTCCTCGTCGTAGTACATCTTGTCAAACAGGGCACCACTGCTGAGCTCATAGTTTTCGGTGGTTTCATTGTTAAGGAAAGCCATGCCAAAATAATTGAAGACTTCTAGCTGATTATAGGGAACTGCAAACATGATTGCAAATCGAAGAGGAGAATCGCCAAATTGGTATGAAAGAACCCCGACAACTCCAATGTTTGTGTCCCTGAATTTGCAAAAAGCAAATTTCAATGAGGATTTTCCATTTTTGTTTTAAATATTCTAAGAATGCCGTTGCATAAAGGTATGTGCTTTAATAAATACGGTTTCTTTCATGACTTGTATTACGATTTTATAACATTTTTAAGCGAATTTCTTTAAATACAAACCTCTTCTTTGAAAAGGAACACGCTTCTCTGGATCGAGGCTGAATTACCGGCTGCATTTGATAATATGGACATCCTGTGAAGCAGTACCATTTTGGATCCGTCAATGGTGTGTGCAAATGGTTCGCTATTTGTAAAAATATATGTTTTGGAATTAACATACATTAAATAGCAGATTTTATATAATATCGGCAAAAATCGAAGGTATGCAAATAAATTATGATCTCATTTTCAAAATTCCAACAAAAAAATTATGTTAAATAGCAAAATATTTCTATTTAAGGAAATAATTTTCAAAAATTACTGAAATTAATTTCTAGCATTTGTTTAGATATACCATCTTTATATATTATCCTGAATTAGTAGTGGCAATTAGATAATCATACTTAAAGTGGAGAAGGTAGTGGCCCACATTCAAGGTGCCCACTACATCCGTTTAACACTATTTGTAAAAAAATCTACAATGAACTAGAAATCAGATAAATACTAACAGCAGTAATTTACATGCATGTATTCTAACTGGACCAAGCTAAATTACCCCAGCTGAAAATACTTACATATTTGTACGGTGCAGGTTCTGTTGCTCCTTATTGTGTTGGATAACAATTCAACTGATCTTCCTGTAAGGGAACTTCCTGGATAAACTGTCCCCAAGGAGCCGGACATTTTCATGGAGCTAATTTTAGTTTATGTTGAATTGACACGCTTTTGGTTATAGGTTTTGAGTAAATTAGATTAAGAATTACTTAATTATTTAATAAAATTAATCTTTTTCTCAACCAAAGTACAATTTGACAATTACTATGAACTATGTGTGAATAATTCAAGACAATATCTTTGTTGATGTATTATATGACCATTTTTGTACGTAAAAGGTTAACAAAGGTGTTTACAGTTGACTTGACAGTCTTATAAAATAGAAGTTTCAACCTGAATTGGTAAACAACAACTGGCGGACAAAAGCTCTCATTTAGATCTGTACTGGATCTACTAAATTACTTCTGCTATGGTCTGGTCTGGTCTACTGGTCTGTGTTTATGTCAACGTCAATTCAACAACTCTCCCACACACAAAAGACAGCAAATGTTCTCTTCACTACACAATTTACAATACTCGTTACGTTGACATAATTAGGTAACTTATGTAACTAATCCTTACTATAATAGGCATACAAACTATATAAGCATATCTTGATGAGAATACAGAAGTAGAGTCCACAGTCAGTCCACGTCCACGCAAACAGAAGTACATAGAAGATGGAAATTCTTCATCTGCAAGTCAAATTAGTAAATATGTTAGGTAAGTATACCCTATCAACGTATTTTTTAATCACGGGATAAGAAAATGCGACTAATTATATTACCTAGATATGTGTACAGGAGTAGCTATGCCGGTAATTAACTTGTCTAGATGTGGCTTAATTGCGTACCTGGTATTTATGACTAGCTAGAGGACTATCTACATGTTATGTCAACAAAAAATTACAATTTCCTATCCCCAACCCCCTCACATGCGAATATATTATTTTAATATTCCAGATATGATATCAATGGAGACTTTTCATTTTCAGACATTCCCCTACGACAATATTGAAAGAGACGTCCCTAAATCATCCAAAACTTTTTAGAATTTCAAATTAGAGTTTTATTTTCTCCGTCAATTAACCTTGGAAGAGCATAATGTACATTGTATTAGAAACTTGTTCATTTTTTCCTTTAATTTCTATTTCATTTAATTTCTATCAAAATATCGTTAAATGTCACGACCCCAAATTTACAACAAATAATTTAATGTGAACTTTGCACCGCAATAAAATATCGTATAATTCTTAATAAGAAGATGAGTAATCCTGTGGGACCCCGTGTGTTGCCGTAATAACTGAATTGTTCCTAATGTGATAATATATAGTAAGTGTAATATTATGCGAGTTGCATTAGTGTAGCTTGTAGCTCTCTAAATAAGAATGTGTACTCACAATTCTTTCATCATCACACGCTGGCTAATGAGTTAAAATTATCATAACCATGCAAATGGCAATGTACATACCTAAGTTAAATAAAATACTTGACATTTATTTGCAAACTTTCATTAGTTAGTTAGCTCTGTCCATAATAATGCACAAAGAGTGTTATTCATTGTATTACATTAGTATTCAAGAGCAGATTCACTTCAAACAGACGGAACGGCGATGATACGAACGAGAGTCAACAGCAAAGAATTGACGATGAGAACACAAGAACAGATTATTATATTATGTGTACACAGATTAGAATACGTGGGTGTACCTATCCGTAATTGTAATGTGGTAATTTTAATTGCACTTAAATACCTGAATAGTAATACTATAATATATTATGTATGATTCATTATAAGAGAGTCTTAAAGCTAAAAATCTTGTTAGTTGTAAATACGTATACCTTATGATGCATATATGTATAAATCCCGTCATAAATGTTTTTAAATATGCTAACGTGCCTTCTACTATATCTGATGATTTATTAGTATGCCAGGGAATAAACTGCAAAAATGTTTGAATAAAGCTCAAAACCCCGGATTTTTATAAGGTGCATTTTAAGTACATAGTAAATATATATGAATACCAAAGATTTAATCCATCTACAGAGTAAATTACTGCTTGCAACTACATTAAATATGAAATGGACAAAGCGTAACTAAATCTGACAATGGAATTTTTTCTGGAATTAATGAAAGCTACTTTTAACAAGGTTGAAAAATTAAACACAGTGGAAACACTTTTAGTTCCCTGGAATACCTACCTATGCTCGGGACAAGCTTAGGAAACACTGAAGTTGAAAGTCATGCTATCGCACACTACACTTAATTAAAAACCTACTAATATCTGTGTCTGTTTGTACTGCACTTTAATTGTTGTGTACCGGTAACATGCTGCATCATGCATTTTTTGTGCAAAAATTAAATTACATGCAAATAATGTAAGTACTTACATATTTAGACAAAATCTTATTTTTAACATATAAAACAATTTACGCATGAGAGTGTTTTTAAAATTTTTTTAACATTTTTAGATGTACAATATTTTCCTGAAGTAAATATTTGAATGCTGAATATGCTAAATACTCATTTACATAATAAGTACTAAAGCATGGATTTGCGAGAATCATAAAAATTCTAATGGTCTAAAATGATAGTGGTAAACATTCAGCAGAAAATGTCAAAATGCACAAAGTGACCTCGCCTCGTGTAATTATTCTTTATGTATCAATTAGTAAACCGGGCTATATCAGTCCTTACACAGCATGAATTCTTGTGTTCTGAAATACTCGGCTAGCCTTTTAATTTTAGCAATCATAGTTTACTATAGTTAACTTCGAGATTTATTAGTGTATCTACATTTAATTTTAATGAGCATATAAATAAAGTACTATGTAAGGTATATAAATGTATATTTTATCAATTGCTTTGATATATGTTATATTAACGAGCCCTAGCCCTCTCCCCAGACATGAAAAATTACAGCCGCGATGTTCTTTCTCGTTAAAGTAATCTCATTGCAGTAGCAATAACTGGAATTTTCAGGTTAAGACCACTTTTGATTACAACATTCGTCATTAGTCGGTAGTCGGTATTATGCAACAAAAATGTGATAATTAGCGGGACAAGATTAATAAGGTTTTGCAGGTATTTGAGATGATAAACAGTAAAACAGTGGTAAACAGAGATTTAATTAGATACTTTTAATTTCATACACGCTTCATGGGTTTCTCTTTCTTCTCTATACTCACCCACATAATAACCTTTTTAGTATATTATTGCTGTGAGCGATTATTAAATTGTTTACTGCTGTTATTTTAATAATTTTATAAGGTGTACGGTGAAATGGTCGAATGCACTTTAGTCGAAGCCAAAATCACGTCAAATTCATAACGTAGATTTGAATATCGTTTTAGGTTTTCGAGTCTACTTTATGGATTCCGAATCTACGTTTCAGATTTTCGAATCTGCGTTATGGACTTTCGAATCTACGCTACGAATTTGACGTTATTTTTGATTTCGACTAAAGTGCATTCGACCATTTCACAACGAATCTTTTATAATTTTTATAAAACTATTGGAGCTCGGATACCTATGCATGTACTATGGTATATTTAAGTATATGAATGCGTATATTATGCAAAAATTCTACTGTTGCTAAATATTTCATCCTATCTAAGAACTGCTCGAAAATGACAAAAACTTTGTACTTTTACTTTACCCATTTTTTGTTCTAAAAAGTCTCAATTAATTTCTCTGTAAAAGAGGCTTATAGCGATTACATTATCACTATGCATATTAAAAGGAGTCCGCAAAACCGGATTCATATAAAAATCGGAGATTTTCAGAGTACCCTGGAATTTCCTAGTCGATGTTGTTCAAAAATATTTATTATTGTAAAGGTGAATTTTATTACATCTTACACATCCATGTCCTGGCTTCCTAATCGTGTTTTTTACCAACAGTTAATCTCCAAAATGGTTGTACTTAAAGTATTGTCCGCAACTCCTCTTTTGATATTTATTCTACATAATAATATATTGTCTGTCCATAAATGTTAAAATACAGCTCTGATTTCTATGAAGTTAGTTTTTTCATGTACGTATTAATCCCAAGTTGCTTGTATTTTGACGTAGATAGGTACCTTGAACTTGGCATTTATAAGAACTTATTTATAAGAACTTGTAAATTATAGTTATGATTTTATGCATTTAGATTTGGTTAATTAAAGCAAGTTCATGATTCTCGTTCGCTACATTCATTCAACTTGTGATATGTGGCCGCTGATAATTCAGTGATAATTATTCTATCTCACACATGATCGTTATCGCTAATTACAGCACAAACCATGTCCAATAAATGAGCATAATCTTAAATAGGTGATAATGTAAGTACCTACGTTAAAATATTCTTGTTAAGTTATTGCGATTTGTAATGGGGTTCATGGTAATATTACAAAATATAAAAGCTTATATGCAAATAGAGCGTCTTAATGATTCTGTGCTAATGAGTTTCCGAGTGTAGATATGTAGCTTCATAAAATAATCATTAGGGTATTGATTATTTTTGTAATATATACCTAACTGCAATAATTATGATTACGTTGCAACATTACCTTGTAATAATGTAGGTAAATGTACATAGAATCTTCACATTAGAAAATGTTCAATCCCATCTTTAGTTTAAATATCTTTGCTGTATCAGCGTAAAAGTGAACGACGACAATTGGTCTGCATTTATTTTTGATTTTTGAGGTTAGGTATTGAAAAATTGCCGAAAAGAATTCATAATAAAAAATCATTGCAGGAACATAGTATAAACAATGATGATAAAATACTAAATATGAAAAAAAGTTGCAACAAGATATGCTGCAAAAAATTATATACAGATAATTATCACTGCAAAATAATAAAATGAACTTTGAACAAATGATAAAAATGAAAGTAAAAACATAGAGGAGATTTAAGTATACTTTGCTGTACATTGCGCAATGTAATAAAACTAAATACCTAATAAATAGCTGCACCATTATGCAAAATACGTAATAAAATTAAATGACTGAATATACATATTTAATGTTTAAAATGATTACATTGAAATTACTATTTTATGCAAAAGAGTTCCATATCCCGTATTTTATTTAAAGTTTCATTATATTGCTCCATTCAGAAAGAAGGGAGCATAAGTTATAACAGAGATTGAATGATAATATATAATAATTGACGTCAGTTGATGATTATTAGTCTACATTTAGATACATACATACAATACAGCTTACAATAATATGATTAGGTTATTATTATAGGTATTAGGTATTTAATTATTTAGTTAGTTAATTATTTATACTTAAGATATAATGTTGCAGATGATATAACCAAATAGAATAACAAAGTAGAGATTCTGTGCACTCCAATGGATATTGTGGGGCAGAGTTGAGAAATTGGTGTGAGTGCCCGTCCCCCCTGTGGTTGTCCGTGGCGGGGGTTGCGGTTTTGATTGTGCCCCCACCCCGCCGTTGCTCCGGGGGAGGGTGGCCACGGCGAGCATTTGTGGGGGGACCGAGGCGCTGTGCTGGAGAAGATTCGGGTGGGTTTGTTGTCCATGATGGGTTTGGGCCGGGGAGAGGACGAGCCCACCCATTTGGCCCATGCTGATCTGTTCCGCGTCCCGCTCCCTGTCCCTTTGCTTGTTGTATTGTTGGTGTTGTTGGTGGGAGTGGGAGTGTCCGTGGGAGGAGGGGGCGTTCCCTTGATGCTGGATGTTGAAACTCCCGTGAGAATGACAAGTGTCGGATTGTACTAAGGATTGGAGTTGGGATTGGGACATTGAGTGGTGAAGGGTCGAGGCCGTCGTAGAGTTGGACTTTAGTAGTTCAGGGGGCTCCCCGTATTTGTTCTGATCTTCGGGGTTGGATTGGTGGCCCCCGTTGGGGCCGTGACTAGACTTCATCTTCTCAGCCCGCTTCTTGTCTCGTTGGTAGTAGACAAGGGCGAAGATGAAAACATTCAGGATCAACAGAGAACATCCTGGAAATCAAAAAACAAAATCAAAGTCAATAACTTCAATTTACATTTTACTTACGATTACGATCAAGCAAACACCACCCAACCCAACTATGCAAATTTACTGAACTGATTTAACCCTTTGACGCATTATCTGCTCAAGCACGCTTTGTCAACTCCACATCCCAATAGCAATTGCTTTGAATTCACACAGATAGTCTACGTGTCTATAAGTTCAAGAATTTATTTACTTAAAGAGGAAATACTCTACACCTTGGGGCAGCACTTAACGTAGCATAGCATAAGCAAATACTTTTTCTTTACTCTCTGTCCGCTCTGTGTGACGAATTTTCAGAAATAAAATTACTGATCTCTGTGTAAAATATAATTTAGCATAATTCAAATTTCTTATTGAGGTTTGGGTAAAACAAGTCTTTGAAATAGAAAACTGCCCCGAAGGAGATTTCGTTGGCTTGCTAGATGTGATATTCGTTTAATATTCGGAAACAATTATTGACATGGTACATTTTTTGCTTCTTTATAGCTATTTAGGTAAAATGAAACGGAATTTAGCCACTAAAATATGTTATTGACAAATATAACTGAATATTATAATTGAAATAATTCCGGTGATGATCCAGTACAGCCGTAAATTTTCAATTAATTGAAATGAAATTGAAAATATCATCAAAATGTTTCGTTAAAAGTATAGGTAGCGAGCCCGAAATTTAAAGCATTCGCTTAACTTACAATGGATGAAATATTTCCCTTACTTCATTACACACTACAATTTTACAAAACTCAAATTTGTCTACTTGGGATTGGGATTTGCATGAATGAGTACAGATTGAATAATATTTACAAATTGAAAGATGGCAAATGCCAATAACTAACGTTTGTATTACACGCATATACATATTAATATTAAAATATGGGATGTAGACTTATTTACCTATTGCAATAGTTATAGAGAGAGCAGTAGAGTAAGGTGTAAAATAGGACGGTTCCAGAGAAGTCTCATTAAATTTTGAATTAGTTGTTTTCCCAAAAGATGATGTAGAAACAGAACTCCCATCCGCATTTGCATTGCCGTGGGTTGAAGCTGATAGCGGAGAAAAGCAAGTCGTTGGTGGCGATGGCGGACTGTTATCTGGACCAAAATTAGCTTGACCAGAATCATAGCTATCCAATTCATTATTGGCCATCTCTTCTTCAAATGGAAGTAGCCTCGGGCTACAAAATACCAAAAATTAATTACAAATTACAATAATGGTCAATAAACCCTGTAATTTATTTCAATGGTAAGTAGTAGAAGCAAGTGGAGATAACAACTAATAGTAATCATTCCTCTTCCTCTTAAAAAGCTATCAAAATTCATAAATGGAAAATTTACTAGCGAAGGAAGGTAAGCTTTCCAGAATATTAGAATCCTGTAAATAATTCATTATTCCAACACTAACTCTATACTCCACTACACAATTTTATAATTCCTCAGGGCCCAACTACGAAAACTCTCAAGGCTGTAACATGTACATATCTACAGTATCTAGTTTGTTTGTATTTAGGTATACTCTGTTACTTTACAAAATTATCACATAATACGTCACTCTAAACACAAGTCATAAATGTTTTACATGGTAATAATGAATGCACATACCTGCCAACATACAAAGATGGATCGCTCCCACCTTTCAATCTATTGTGAAGAGTAGATGCGAATTGAGCACCGCTTTTCTGAAGCTCTGGTACAAGCCTAGGAAATAATTTATACAGAATGTTGACAATTAATTCCTCTGCAGGCAAAAATCAATATAAAATCTTTAAAATTGTTGGAAATATTTCGTGAAAGCAAATAATATCATAATCATTCTGCACAAAACTTATGTTAATAATCGTGCTTCAAGATACAACGATCAGACAAATTTTGTGATAATCATTTTGATTACATACGTGACGATATTAATGCATTTATAATGTCAAAAAAGGAAATGTCCGGTCATTCCTCCTTTGGCTTATTTATATCCTTATATCTTTGCATTTTGTATCGAGTTAACGCAAAACTTTTCGGACACAGATCATATAAAATAGAGAAAACGTTATAAATCATGTAAATGAATTACCGAAGCCAAACAGCCATTTGATGCGCCCTGTAATGAGTTCGGGTACGAATTTTATTAGTGCTAATTTCTAAATATTTCTGATGGAGTCTGTCGTAAGGCTCCCATGCAATATTCTTGTATCGATTCCGTTCTTTTGATACGGGCCACGTCACTTCGCTTTTTAGCGGTTCGTTTGGATCCCTAGAGCAGTAAAATTAAAATTAGCACAATTATTACTCACAGGAATTTCTGATATGGACATATCGATCATAAAACATACCCATTGTGGACAAAGTTAGAAATGTAGTTTATGATGAGTTCAGAGAGTGCCATTTCGTTTTTGCTATAATTTGACGGCAGTGGAGGTGGGACAAAGGGAAGAGCGGGGCCCATCATCACGTCCATTAAAGGAACTCCTAAAATGTAATTTACTTCTTCTCCTCCACCGGCACCCGAACGCTGAAAATAATTTATAGAAAATAAGTGGGTTACCTTACAAACCAATTTACATTTATGAAAATTCAAACCATTTCTAAGCATATCTTGAAAATACAGTAAGGAAAGTAAGGATTACATCTATAAGCCTTTTTTAAATTATACTAAAAATTAAATAGCACGAAATGACATTCAATCTAATTTGGACTGA
>JAQFYC010005945.1:0-13182 GCA_034694165.1 Tomocerus mixtus | reverse complement strand
AATTCGGATTTCGGATTTGTCAAATCCGGTTTTATTCGGATTTGAAATCCGGATTATATCCGGGTTTAACAGCCCTAATTGCAAGTGGGTACTTAATTTCATGAGTAGTGCAAATAGTAGTGTAGTGTACCTGAGAGGCGCAATAATATTTACACAGCTGATATCTCAACAAGGTACACAAGACACAAGAGTTACACATTTTTATGCAGCGAAACCAAACATCGGGCATTTCTTCATTGCTTCCGGGAGAGTTGAGAAATTACACCCTCACCTCTTCCCGTCTGACGGATGTCTACCTATTATGGTTGTATATCTTACGTCAGTAGAGTAAAGTACAGGGTCTTGTCTTGTTCTTGAAATTTTCGATCGATTACATGGATAACCTCAACTGAAAGTATAAAGTTCCATTAAGGAACTTAATTTCGTTATATTATATATTATGTACTATTGAATTGACGGTAAACTCGTTATCATTGTTTATTCGTTTTCTAGAAATTCCTTGCTGTAACGATATAAAAAGTGTTATCTAAAATTTTAAATTGCTCCTTTAAATGTTTTAGTTTATTGGCATTTTAATTTTGTGAAAGCTGTTTATGTTTGAAATACTTGTATTATGACATTTTTCTTAAATGAGAGTGTTTTCTCGAGACATCTTATGTGGTGATCATTGTAAGCCCCTGTATTATATCCCAATATAAGATATTCAACATTCTTGATTTCAAATAGGGACCGACCGACCTTTTCTAATATTATTGTATCCCTCCGTCTCCGTCATCTATCTGAAAAGTTTGCCTTTAGATGAAACGTGAGTAGAGTGTTGAGAAAGTGTATATATTCTGTGTGCTATATATATATGCTAGTTTGTATCAGCTGTTTTGTAAGTTACCCTCAAACACTTAGTCAGTGTCCAACCTATTTGCCTATATTTATTCATTTCTCAACAGCAAAAGTCAGAGAGAATCAGTTTTATTGGTAATCTAATTTGCTTTGATTTAAACATGTCTTGTAAACCGTACTGAAGAATACGGTCAATTGGTTGCACTTTAACATTGACTTTTGCGGGGAATGGTAAAATTGCATTCCGTTCGTTGTACTAAATTTCAATTATTATTTTATTGCAGGGGTTGTTTCCTCCAGGACAAGGTGCTACCATTGGAGTCGATTTTATGATAAAAACTGTAGACATTAATGGGGAGAAAGTAAAAGTAAGTATAAACTATCCTTGTGGTGTATCTAATTTTCACTGTAATTTGCCAGAGCTAATAATTTTATTTTAAAATGTCTAAAATGTAATTAATTGTAGCAATTTAATATTATATATTGTAATTCAACGTAGCCCATATTTTTGCTTTTTTTAACAACTACTTTTAGTACCAATTTACAAATTAAATTACTTCTGTAACTTTATTTTGCCTGCTTAAAGATTACACGTGTGAAAGCTGTGTCCCTCATATTTCTTAGAAACACAGCTATTATTAACTGACTTTCTGCCACCGTATTTTAATTTTCGATATTAGTTTGAACATCGTCAAACTATTTAGTTTTTATTTATTCAATGCAATCTTAAATGATTGTATAATAATAAATTTAATTACCAGGCGGTATTACAGGCCTTTGTGAGTTCTTATTATGCATATGAATTAATTTACTACTTTACTCGTTAGACATAATTAACTAAAATAGAACAATATACGGATAGCGGTAAAAGATGGCATAATTAATTTCGCAGTTTGTAATTATGAAATGCAAATTATCTAAAAATGTTATTATCATCAATTAATGGGATATTATGGGTGTGTTGCTTTTGCTTTTTGTTTGCGTAGCAAATGAAACTTCATTAATTAATTTGTGCCTTGTTTGTATACATTCAGTTGCAGATCTGGGATACTGCTGGACAGGAAAGATTTCGTTCGATCACGCAAAGTTACTACCGCTCAGCTCATGCATTAATTTTAGTTTATGATGTCAGCTCACAACCCACGTTTGATTGCCTCCCTGACTGGCTCAGGGAAATCGAAGAATATGCAAACACTAAAGTTCTTCGGGTACTTGTCGGTATGTTTCTCTGTAATACTTTAATATTACGTGTCTTTTCCAGCAGACACTGTACTGTCGACGCATTATGGATACGTTATTCATGACCATTTATCAGTTTTCAAGACCATTTTAAAGTAAAAGTATGGAAATCCCTACTTTCTTCTTCTTTGCCTGTTTTTATTTATGATATATATAAATAATATAATATAAATATATTTCGGCAGGCCACTAAACTAATGTTATATCCTTATGATTTTCATCCTTTTATTCACCTGCTGGGAGCTAAGAATGTTTTACAACTTTTTACTCTCCAGACAAAACTTAGGAATAAATGAATGCATAACTCAAGTCAAGTTCTCTTTCGTGTAGGTAAGGTGGAGTAATGTTGCTATTCTGTTCTAGATCTAGACTAGTAATTCAATCTATCATTCTCCGTCAGGTTTGACTTTAGAATAGCGAGAATTGTGTATACCACTTGATTTATTCACATTCTCTGTTCAGTTGTATAGTATAATATAATCGAGTGTTATCTCCCTGGTCTGGCCTACCTGCCTCTGTCCTCTTGAACTGACTTACTTACACTTACAACTATAGATGGGATCGATTAGATTTCAACTCATCTCAAAATTTTCATTTGAAATTGTTTTGGAGAACTTTTTCTCTTTCTCCACCGCTCTTGAAAATTTTTCCCCTCGATTAACTTGTGAAAGCGTTAAAAACCTTGTAAAAATAATTTTTATCATATAAAACAGTCGAGCGTCAACGAAACTGAATGTAACAAATGAAACAATGTAAATATAAATATAAATAATGTAACAAAACAAATGAAAATGGAAGGTTTGATTACTTTTGGATTGAACCTTCTGGAAAATTTTTGCTATAATTTTGTCCTGATTATGAATATCGAGAATTTTGGCTTGATCCCATCTCTACGCGCATCGCATCCCAACATAGATATGATTTACACAGAGCAGAATGGATAGTATGGAAGAAAAATAAGGCTGCACATCTTTAGTTATTCCACATTCCTGGAAATTATTCAAACCCTTTGGTAATGCTAGTGAGACAGTTTCGTGCTTCGCTAAATGACTTAGCGCCATTTACATAAATTATTCGTAAGTAGAAAGTGGAATTAGGAAACATGTATATTAATACATAGAGAAGTACCTAGTACCTACCTACCTCCAGGAATACAGTGTCAAATATTATTCTAATGAATAGTAATATAGTGATATTAATATTAAATGTGTTTTTGCAGGAAATAAGACTGATCGGGAAGACAGAGAGATCCCAACGTATGTGGGAGAGGATTTTGCACAAAGGAATAACATGTACTTTATGGAAACCTCGGCGAAAGAAGCGGATAATGTCGAAAAATTGTTTATGGAAATTGCCCACGCCCTTATCGAAGTAAGTGCTACCTTATTATGTTCAAAATATATCAACCCACTATGATATGGAGAACATTATTGCAGAAATACCTACATGAACCAATAAAATGCAAGTAGTGAGTAGTAAAGTATTATTATTGCTGTGAAGAAAAGAACATTAGTGCCTTGCTCTCTCGCTATAAATAATTTTCTGCATGCAGTTACGACGCTACCAATAATGCCCGCCTTGTTTGGTGCCTTACTGATGGGTTTTGGTTTATGACTTTTATGATCATATACGTTTTGTAGTGAATTAGAAATTAGAAGGAAGGATAAAAGGATTTTATACGGTTGATGAAGTTCATGGCAGAAGTCAAGTCAGTGTCAGTTCAGTAGTGTAGTTTTTGTGATTCATAATATCATTCAGCTAAATAATTCCGCCTAGCCACAGTAGTTCAAGTAGAAAGGCAAAATAATAAAATATACAGAAATGTAGTCCGAGGTGAATGGTTCCCACTTTTTCGTATAACTCTTGATTTGCTGCCCTCTCAATCCGTCTTGAATAGAAATATAACTGAGTACGGGATATGTAATTTTTAATGTGAGCTTATTTTTATATCCAATTAGGGATACAAGTGGAGGTATTAGTTTAGCAAACACTAAATATGTCCGAATCCAAAGATAGCAGAATATCTGGGCTATTATTTATATATTTCAAGTACCATTGGTGTCTCTGACATGAAAAAGTGACCTATTTATCTTTACAGTAATCGTATTGTTTATGACTATGCACATAACTACCAACAATTAGCTTTTCAAACAGTTTGAAATTATGGCACGATTGTCATGGAATGGATTTAAGTTTGAATATTAGTAGTACATGTGTGTACAAAATACGCACACAACACACCAAATAAAATAGGATCAATCCATTTTTTGATTGCTGTGTCACTAGTCGGAGTCGCTAGCGTATACTTAACGGTAACTGAGATGAGTCACCAACTGTAAGGACAGGGACACTATCATATAGTTTACAGTGTGCTTAAAGTACTTACATGATTATAAATATGAGCCGCGTAAATAACAAACACTTGTATAGATAATCCAATGCTACTGTAGTTTAGTAATTACCGTGAGTCATTTATAAGCTGTAGGTAATGTTTTTCCCAATGTGCTTATCTTATATGCTTCTTTTAAGCACTCACGAAAGTCAGAACTTTGAACCGTCATGTAAAATCCAATTAATTTGTCTATTGGTGGTTTGCTGTTTCCAAAACTGTGTAGGATGGTTAATAATTAGTTTCTATTTGGAAGCATTTTTAAGTATTTAAGATGAAATAAAATGCAGCTTCGAATCAAAAAAATGCTCACATTGGGGCTAGTGAGATATAGGAATAATTTTATAATAGTTTTTGCTAACTAATTGTGCATTTCCTTTTTGAAAGTACATTGCATGTAAGTATGTGAATGGACTAAACATAATAATTATTAATTATGATGACCTTTTAATTATAATGTGTCATTTTCATATCGTTTGTAATTATTGTGTTGTGTCTTACTGACCTTTTTGTTATTAAATTTTCAGCAAGCGAAAGTAAGAGAGCCCGTATCAAAATATGAATCAAGTCCCGGCCAGGCCCTTAACCTTAACAATCGTTCACCTACAACACAAAAGGAAAGCTGCTGTGGGCGACTTTTATGATGAACCCTAATTATCTACAACGTTGAACAATCACAAATTTTTATCTAACGTCATAATTACTAAATGAAACGATATAAATATACTACAATCGAAAAGTCATTTGTCGACTAGAACATTTTACAAGATAATTAACACTATACACAATTGCTAGAATTAAGAAAAGTGAGATTGACGATATGTATGAAAATGGGGTTTACAATACAATTATAATTATACTATAATAGTGTACATAAACGAATGTTTGAATTTTCCATTGTATTTGCTATGCAGAGCATAGGGATAGAACTGAGGGGAAAATGTAGCTACATAATACACAAATATAAATTTATTTTCCAAAAGTAACAAGTTCGAACGACGTCATTTCCAGTGATGTTCAGCATTCATGAAATACGAAGGGAATTACGCAGTCCGACTAAATGAAGTAATTAATACAACTTACCTATGAATAAGAACTACTCCATATGCACATCTGACACAGAATGACCTCCAGTCCAATGTCCAATCAATAATTTCTCAACAATTGCAATATCATCAGATTATTATCCATCAAGCAAAAACACATTGCAAGAAATGAGAATTTGCCAATAATTCCTGGCCGCTATAAAATAAAGCAACTTCAAGAATTACCAAAAAGACAAGTATTTACCAGAACAGGCCCAAAAATCTATTCAAGTTTGTTCGTAATTATTTGGCTGTATGATTTACTTTGGTATGCTAATAGTTTTTTGTAAGTTAATAGCTTTAGGACGTAAAATTCCAAAATGTGATCACAAATTGAAGAAACAGCTTTTCTATTTATACTAGTACTACTGCGGAAGATGAATAAGAAAATTCTGTGTTCAAATGTTTATGCAATAATTCTGTAAGTTAATTAATTGTTCTCTCTCTTGATTGCTTTCTTGTTCTAATATTAAATTATATTTATTAAATAAAGGGAGTAATTTTAATAATTACTTACCTAATTACTAAATACAGTAAACCTGTGCGTAGCAATATATAACAAATACGAATTACACAATACTGCAAAATATTGAATACGTGATAAATTTACGTATTTTGCAAATTGGTTTATTCAAACGGTGCAGTAAGAGTACCATTTTTCTGTTGACAATTGTTTAGTTTTAATAATTTATGTTAATGTATCAGTTGCATTTGAATGTAGAGCACTGCGAGGAAGTTATCTGAATGATGCTTTAAAATGAAAACATGGGTATTCCAGCAAGTTTTGTTGTCAACAAAAATTGCCAAATGAAAAGCTATAGACTAGTAATTAATTGTATAAATAAATAAATATCAATGGCGCATTGCTGTCGTATGTAACTATAATATCGTAGCATAATATTTACTACTAACACCATAAACTTGGTTACCATTTTCTAGCATTTGTAATAATAATAATAACGTAGCTACTAAAATATAAGTATACAAACAAAACATTTGATATGATATGCAGGTAGTATATTCGTTCGCAGCCCTAAATGTAACATATACTAATATTAGTTTTACAGAAACAACTTACAAAGAAAACTATAGGGTGCATTATAACAAAGTCCAAAGTAATTCCTATTTTAACTATGCTTATGCTATGATAATTTATTGAGTACCTTCATTGTAAAAATATTATTTGCAGCTTGCAGTGATATTAATGGTGTTTTGATTTAGCTGTATTCAGTAGGAGAGTATTAAGGAGTCTTGCGATAATTGTATTGTTTCTCCTGGTATTGTAATAAGTATGTTATATTTGTAATTATATATACCTAAGTAAGTATAATGAAGGATGAAAAAATGCAGGATGTTTTTGAAAAAATCTGTGGAATTAAAATGTTAAATATATTTGATTTGTTAAGTTACGTACTATCTGGAAATAAGAATATGAAACACCGGGTCCAGTAAACAATGCAATTCAAAGCTAACAAGGGAATGACACAAGTTGTTGGTTGGCTAAATTCAATACATTTAACATTTTAAGGCAAATTCCGCATTTTTATTTCAGAAAAGATGGAATTCGTCCGCGCAAATGATAATTTTTTGCGATGGAACTCCAAATTCTGGAGACTTGAATATATTTTGTTATTCCTAGATGAATTAAATATTGACGTTTCATAATATGGCAGAAAAAGCTTTTCGTTTTTATCAGTATTTTATATTAACGAATTTCGTCATTTCTGAAATTAGCATGCCGAACGTGTCTTAAAAAGATGGGTGTGTAGTCTTTAGGCCACCAATATCTGATGAGATTTCCTTGTGAGTAATAACCACTAATAAGTATTACAATCATTCCTCTTGTAAATCTAGTTCAATTCTACCTGTGAGATGGAAGTAGAAGTTTATGAAATTATAATTTGAGTAATTGTAAAATTATTTGTGCATAAATCATCATTAGTATAATAATTTGTGAAAAAATGCGAAATGAAGGTTGTGATTTAATTACTTGGGATACCAATCGCACATTGTTACTTTATGATTAATTATTAACTGATTGTTTATATATAGCTATAATTGTTAATGGATGCAATATAGCTTCTGATATATTCTTTGCGTAAAGCTGCATTTCTTTGCTATTGATTAGTATAGGTATATATATGTCTAGCAGTTTTATATTTATAGTTAATATTTAACCAGTACTGATTACTGATACCAAATAATTTTGACTAATTAACAGAAATCAGAGGCAGCACCTGGCACTTTAATTTGTCTTATACATTCTACTAGTTATAATTAGTTTCCTAAGTGTGAGATATATCTGTTTCGACACTTAAATTGTATCCCTAAATAATTATTGTAGAATTCTGTAATTTGAAACGTAATCTTGTTCAGAATTGGATTAAATGCATACGTATTTTGCCATTCTGGTATATCTTAGTTATTGTCAACGGTTAGCATTAAATTTCTTAATTTAAATGAGAATTTTGTTGTTATATCTAAATGTTTTGATCTCCTTGTCCACTAATTATTTTATTGCTTATTGTTTGCACATTTCATTTAAACTATGTAACTCATATCAAGATAAATTGCTGCTCCACATAAGACATCATGACAGAATATCGGACCAAGTCATAAATTCATACCCTAGCTTTGTGTTTTGAACATTGTATTTGTAAGTATTACGAAATTTTATTCCATCCAGGCCAATGAGCAAATAAATAAAAGCTGCAATATTAGCAAGCGTCATTATTTATCAGGAAAATGCACAATAATTTATAAAGTAGCTTTAAGGAATCTGCTAACCTAAAAAACGTACTAAAATATTTATGGTAACTTGCTTTGTCCTAACTACTTAATCATCACTACTCTTATTGTTCAATTACAAGAAATTATCAGTAGTATAAATACAAAAACATGTGAATTAGTATTTCTACGTTTTGAAGTATATTTCATTTGCTGAGAGGAGAATGGCAATGCTTTTCTTTTTATTTAGCATAGTTATCGGTTAGTAAAAGTACTATAATTTGGACAGACGAATAAATATGTATCATTATTAAATTGAGCCACTAATGTGTTCACTAATGTTGGGCTTTAATAATTGCAATATCTAATTATATTTCACAAAAGATAATGGACTTTCAAAATGGAAAATACCTGCTCACTTGTTTTTGTATAATATCAGAGCTACTGCAGTGAAAAAATATGGCAGAATTCCGTTGATAATAATTCTATGGTTTTAAAAAATAAGATTAACTATAAACATAATCCAGTTTGAAAGCATTTAGCCATCGTTCGTATTGGTGAATACTGTATTGTATTTTGAGGTGGAGGTTGTTTTACAATTTATACTGCTATGATATTATGATAATGTTTAGCTTATAAATACATACCTACAAGAATCAATAGAATTGTTTCTTGTTTCGGGTTTTGTAAGTTGTAAGTTGTAATAAAAATTTACAATTCCATTCAGTAATTCTATTTCTTTGTGAAAACGGTACTCTATTGGAAATTTCATTCATAAAATACCACAAATATTTAATTCCTTACATGTTTGACCCTGAAATCATAAATTAATGACTGATTTGTATTTTTATGAGAACTATTTATTATACGTGTAGAATGCAAACAACAAAATTTCCGTGTCCAGTCGAAAATTTTAGTGTAAGTTATGGGTATGTAAGTTACAATATAATTCACTTTCATTAAATTAGTACAAAACTGAAAAACAATTATTTCTCTAAGCTATTGGTAACAAACAATAATGTTTTATATAACAGAGCACTAGTAATTTTATCAATCAACACAATAAAATCAAATTGATATTGCTACAATCACAGTATTAAACAGTCGTAATAATTGTACATTTTCTATGACTTAGAAATTTGACTTAAAGGCTGTTGCTGATATCTTACTGAAAATTATAATCAACGGGAAGGGGACTTTACTTGCTGGTCGAGATTGATAGTTTCTTTGACCTTCAAGTCGACATAATCCCAAGCCAATCTCCACAATTTCTGCTGGATTTCAGAACTACGAGCTTCTAGGTTGGGCTTCCATCGCTTACAATTTGCTAAAAACATCCCTCCCTGGTTTTCAAGACGAGGCGATAAAGCAGCATAAGCTACTCCGTCAGCACCTTGCTCTGCGCTCTATATACACAATTAAATAATTATTGCATATGATTTAATTATATATATATCTCTATTTCTCATCTGGCGCTTTAGAAGAAAAAATGTCTAGCAAAAATAACTACTTACTCTTAAAAAGGGTTTTAACATAGGTCTTAGTGGTTTGAACCAGGGCACATTTTCGTAGAGATCAGTATTGGCGATCGCAGGGTGAACGGACAAACTTCGGACATTTATCTCCAACCGTCGCAATTTTTTGTCCAGATAATTACTGGCTACAACTTGCATTAATTTTGAGTTCATATAGGCTTTATAGGGAGAGTAATTTCCACTAGAATAATAATCATAATAATAATTAACATCACTAATCATTACTTAGTATTTGATATCATTACTTTGACAGGTTCCTCTACATTCGGCTAAATATCAAACTTACAACATTTGAGGGTCCGAAAACTGGATTGAGCCTCCGTAATGAGCACACGAAGATACGTTGACTATTCTTACTGACCGACTTTCAGACCTCTTTGAGGTTTCGACTGAAGTAACCATCCGAGGTAACAATAAGTTTGTTAGCAAGAAATGACTTAGAAAATTGACTTGGAAATGGTATTCGAAGCCGTCTTCAGTCAGACGGAATGGCACAAACATGACACCAGCTGAAATCACATACAAAACACAATACTCCATTATGACAGATTTCACTACACTAAAGATATTGTGCAGCTGATTGATAATTTAATGTTACTACCATTATTGATCAGGGTATTAATTGGAGTATTTTTTGAAAGAATTTTGTGAGCAAATTCTCGAACTGAGGTCAATGAAGCCAAGTCCAAATATAAACATTCAGCCGATCCGGTTGTTACTCGTTCTGCTCGCAACTTCCTCACATATTTTATAACAGTTGCTGGACTCCGACAACCTAGAAAATGAAAATAAATGATGCTACGCTTACCGTCAATGTCTTTAGATATTAAATATCACAATTATAATTTTGAAGGTAACTACTAAATATACTGAAAAAAGTATGTCCTAGTTCCTCACCAATTATTACATGTTTACCACATTTTAGCATGTGTCTCACAATTTCTGCTCCAATTCCCTTTCCACCCCCAGTGACTATTACAACTTCTCCGGGATGACATTGGACTTCTACAAAATAAAATATACTCTTATTAAAGCAGATTAGTGGATTAATATTTTAGTATCTACTGGAATTAATAAATATTCTGAAATCGGCGAAAATAGCAACATATTCAATATTAGGAAGACTTGACACTTGAGAAATAAATAATATCCTAAATATTTCCCACTTTTATTACTGCTTACCACTAGATTTAAATTTCCGGTGACTGGTAACCATTTCTATGAGCTCCCATTTGATTGCCACGACGTAGAGTTGGAGAAAATGCCAAATTTTATCAAAAAAGGATTTAAAGTAGGATACAGTAGGATTACGAGAGTGATCTTGACGGGCTGTTGATCGGTTTACCCTCTCTCGCTTTCTACTGCTGGATTGTGTTCTATTCATTTATGATTTATTTCTTCATGCGTAATCACTGTAGAATGTAATTGGTACCTATTACTATATTTATGACAGATGACAGAAAAATAGATGTTGGGGTAAATGGCATCCAAGTCTGTTATTCACATTTCAAACATTTCAAAAAGTAAAACTCCGGAATCCGGAATGCATGCAAGAGTAGAAAAGTTTGAGCATTGTGCGTATCGGGTTGCTAATCATATGACACGACATTTCTTATTTACCGGAGAGACTAGAGCAACTTTTAGGATCTCTCAACACACTATCTTTGTCTCAAATGAGAGCGTTGCGTTGCGTGTTGTATCCTAAATAGTTGGTTGCGTTGCGACAGGCTAGATCATTTTAAATGAATCCTGTCTCCCAAAGAAAGGTTTGAAAAAAAGTATCTTTTTTTCAAACCTGTAAGTTGCCTGGTTCATGATTTATACGCAAAAGTATCAAAGTATGCAAAAACTTTAGCCTAAATCCGACCTTTTGCAGGGTTTACAGTATAGCTCCCAAACCTATTTGGTGGTTTGGTTGGTACCCAATTTTGCCTTGCTGAGAAATGTCCAGGCTACAATAATATCTTCAAATTCGAACTTTTAATCAGGGAACTTTTATACACAACCCACCAGCCCCGTTCTTTAAATGAATAGAAGTTGCAGACATCAGGAGCTGGAGGACCCTCAATCGAAGAAGTAGATGAAGTCCCAATATAGATTAACTTTTTGAACGCGTCAACTTTTTTTAATTGTGTTTTCAGATTTCGAAAGAGGAGGTCAAAAATAATATTTTTCGTGTTTTAGTTTGGGTTTTAGATTTCGTGTTAATTTGTGGGAATAGTAATAAATATCTCTAATATTGAATATGCCATTGAAACTATTTTCATCAACAAAACCGGTCCAGTTTGGGTTCATAGACATGGACAAACGTTCCCCACGCCCTACTCACCCAACACACACTCACACGTTTGAGTTTTATATTTCGCTTAATGTCAACTGGCGATACATACGGTCATCGGTCACCCATTGCCATGGTTTATTGATCTTCACTTAGTTAACAAACCGATAAATTCTCAAATATGAATGAATTGCAATTAGAAGAGGAGGATGTGCAACCAGAAATGAAAGCCGTAATAATATTCTTTTATCCGATATTCTTTACTGATGTGCACTTTCAACTCCAGAGTTAGTATAATGAGAGTGTGATCACAGCATCAGAGTGATCAATTGTAACTCATAACCCTTACTGATCTATATAATAACTTCTATAATTATACTTATATAGTATTAATTGCCTACTTTGTTCGAGTAGCGGTAATAATCGCCGTGGTGCCCTTGCACCAGAAGCTCTCTGGTAGCGTCTATTGCAATTAGCTGAGCGTTTATTCTGCGTTAATTCTGCTAATATTAATTTTCTGATTGGCTATAATATTTAGGATTTAACTAATACCCCGAGTAAGCTGTCTTTATCTTTTAATGCATAATCTCTGTACATTGCCAACCAACCGACCACTTGCCCAAAATCTCTGTAATCCTTTTAACACACAGTAGGGACCATCATAGATTTTATTATATCACCAAAAATTGTACTGCCTTTACTACATTGTTTTTATTGAGCGGGAAATCAAATATTTCTCTCGCGTAAACTGCCATGCCGCATCAGATTGTGGATTGAGAGAGAGGACAGCGCAGTGTGATCCGGATCCGATAGTTAAAACCTAATAATATTCAACATTGAATCGGTTTGAAAAGAACTCGTCATCAGTTGTCAGGACAATTTCCAGTTCGTCAGCTTGGCTGTCTAATAAATTGTAAGTAAAAAACAAACATTTTTTCCTTTACTATCAGGAGTTGAGTAAGTTAAGGAGCAAACAAATGACATCTTTTATATTTTTATTTAAATTTACGGACTACAGACCATAGATGGGCACGACCGTAGCCGGCCCGGCCCGGCCCGGCCCACACAGTGCGTTTTTTGGCAAAAAATTTT
>JAQFYC010005944.1:0-13184 GCA_034694165.1 Tomocerus mixtus | reverse complement strand
TCAGTTTAAAATACAGGATCTCTTTGTCTGTGATTTTGTAAACAATAAATCTCACTCATAGTCAGTTATATACAGTAATACATAATGAATTGTAGTCCGTTTTCTGCATAGTTGTTTATTGCTTGTAGTAAAAAGTTTTGTATTTGAAATATTTGCCTTTTGTTTTATTACCCTTTCAGTTACCTCTGTCTTGTTCTTCATGGGATTAGCAGCATTATTAATAATAATTTTTATGAAGATTTGTGGAATCAGAAGAAAGAGGATTTTTACAGTCGATGTCGCTAACAGCAAATTAGTATAGATATGAATAGGCATATTTATAATTTTACAAGAGATTTAAAATTAAATTATTTTTAGCCATAAGTTATAAGTATAGAATTAGAATACTACCAATAGATAAATGCATGTTCATTCATCAAATGTCAACTTTACGCCTTCATTTGGCGTCAACGCGAGATTAGATACAGATCTAGACTAAAATCTAAGTCAGTTTGGTGTTTATTTTTAGAAAATAATAAAACATACTGTAATGTGCGTGGGATGGTTCATGGTTCAGATACGATTTTAAGTGATATTATTTCTTGTTCTCACCTTTCTGATTATTGCTACCTGTTTTTGTTTCCTGTGTTCTGTTCTGCGTACCTGCAAGTACAACAACGTAATACACAATAAATCCACATATGTATGTGGCCAAACATAACTTTCGGTTACTTACAATTCATTGAGTCGTGAAAATTACTTTGTAGTTACGTAGTGAAGAAGTTGAGAATAAGTCCAAGATAATACCCACTACCTCCAGTAGGTAGTTTTGTGTATTTGCTCAGTGATTGTACTTGACACACCTGTGGGCAATAATACAATCATCCTTGTCCACTTTATAAAATTGAGTTCCCAAATAATTTGCAAGGTCTGATGACCGTGGGCGAAGTGAAACTAAAGTATAAAGTACATGGATGTCACGCAAAACAATCGTGATCTATATCATACGTAGACATAAACAACCTTTCCCCTATTGTTACTCACATACATATAATGTGTTGCCTTTGAAAAGCAGCATCGCTATCTTCGTGAGGTGACTTTTTCCGTCGTACCGAAGGAAGCTTTCTATCAGTTGCATTCAAAGGATCCAAGATGAAGGTTCCTACTTTCACTCTCTCTGTGCTGCTCCTCTGTCTTATAAGCTATTCAGTTTCTCAGGTGCTACTACACAGTATAACACTAAAAATACTATTAAAACTGTGCATATTGTTGTTTAGTACTTATAACCATTAAATTTTAAATTATTAATTCAGATAACATTTTCTCGGACGTGGGTCAGAGGAAAATATCCTGAAGGAGGGGGAGATGACACTGCTGATTTTCATCGAGAAACAAAATCCGAACTATATTCGCCAAATAATCAGGTAAACTATATTACTATTTATCTGTGTTTTAATTATGTTTTTAAATTGTCATAAGAATTCTGTCTATAAAAATTCCCTGTGAAATCTACAGGTTAGGAGAGGTGGTGTAAAGCTTTTCAATTTCAGCCCTGCAGAATATTTAAAGTACCGAATTCAACAAGGAGAAAATGCACAGAGGCTACGATTTCCTATTCCATACTCACAGTTCAGTCATACAAACTATCTTCGAGTAAAGTAACACCAACACTTGTCTCCTAAGCAAATGTCTATAGAAATATGAAACCTATTGTCAGATAGCATTTCTGTCTGCACACTGATTTCAGCGGCGACATTTTACATGGTACCTAATAATAGTTAAATTATTCAGTTTAGCTGAAAAATTATTTTGTATATATATTTCAATCCCTGCCTATGTATTTACACTAAGTTAAATTGATTAGTGTTATCATATTTTGTATTCCTTTTCCTGTACTATACCGTTGCGCTTTACATTAAGTGTAAGATATGTGTACTTTTTAAAGAATGGTGATCTTACGGGATACAAGCAATACTAATTAAGAAACCAAAAATTCCCATATTAAGATATACTGTGTTAGTTACTAAACACTTAGTAGCTGTCTCCTGCAATTTAATGTAGATGAAGATTATATAGTAATTTTGTATTATAATTTTCGTTCGGGTATTATTAATTATTACATAACATAGCGGATTATATTTACCAGCCACTTCAATTGTTAAACATGCACCCTGCAATTGCACCTAAATAAAATTCTACGCACTTTATCCAAACTAATGTATTTTACTTAATGTGTGGTATGTATGAATTAGTATTTCCCTTATGTAAGTTATAGTTAATTCCTTAAAAGTACGCTAAATAATCTTATTATACAGAGCATACATTTATTAAGCATTCTCCTTCTGTATAATCTAGTCTCAATGAAAGTAAGTAGCATTAATAGTGCTATCTGTATTTACTCCAATAAAGTAATTGCTTATATTTTCAGTTTGCATACATTATTTCACGTGAACGTTCATTTTGCTGTTTTTTCTTCATATCTAGTCGGAGTATACGTACATTGGTCTGTAAGTGCGCTGTGGAACGAAAGCAATCTTACCAAAAGTGTTGCCTTTCAATATTCACAAATTACAATATGACTAGCCATATGTACACAATGCAGGTGCAGGTTGTTTGACTTTTGTTGAATTGTTGAATATGGTTAAGGAGCATATACTAATAGTACACATATTGCGCCTGTATGTTGTTACTTTTTGCGTCATACTAAAAGGGTAAGAAGGGAGGATAGCATTGAAGGACCATTAAATGTTGTGTTAAGCTGTCTCTACTTCAGGTATGTAGTAGGACGAAGTAGTTTTTGATTAAAATATATTTAGAAATATAAGGTACTTGCATATACGTAGTATATAATATAAATATTTCATAACTACCCTATCATAAGGAACGCATAACATAAGGAAGCTCGGGCTCCTACAATCTTTGTCCAACTCATCGTCAGTTCAGACTTCAGACTTTCCTAAGTAATTTTATGTCAAAGTGAAAGTTAGATTGAAACTAAATTGAATGGAACAAATGGAATTGAATTCTAAACACTTCAGTCAACTCCTTGGGCCTTGGAGACTGTAAAGGCTTTCATTCCTTCAGGTTAAAACATCAATATAATAAATTGACCCCATTGTTCTCACAACATAATACGATGATACATTTCATTCTCAGCCTATATGCTAGCTCAAGATCGCCAAAATTACATTTCCTACAGATGAAAATATTTTTGAAAGATAACAAGAAAGGTGCACACGTGTATTTAGGTGGTCCCCTATTCTCAGAAAGTATAATATAAATAAAAGCCTACCTATATGAGAGTTATGTAAGTCTCTTCTCAAGATGTTTGCGTTGGTGTTACTAAGTAATACAACACGTATTGCAATTGCCATTTAGTTCTTAAAGAATAGAATTTTTATATACATAGGTTTTATACATGCTTGTGAAAAACTCAAAATACCATTATGACGTAGCTTGTCGAAAATAAAAGCACATCATAGGCATTTATAATCAAAACATTCCCAACGATAAAGTTACTGCTGGTAGTCGTAATGTGCATGATCTCATTTCGTACTTCTTATGACATTTTAGATGCAAGGATACGAATAATATTCATTTCAAGGGAGCAAAATGGTATAACACTTCGTTATAGAAAAGTCATTGCCACGTTTCAATAGGTAGGTCAGGTACCGTGTCACACGTCACTAACAATGCGTTGCATCTTAGCAAATAAACAGTTTGGAATATTTACAAACTGTCCATCATAGCATAATTCTTCTGGGTTAATGGAAATTAAATTGGTTTAGAAAATTAACGTCATTGTGGAAAACTCCTTATGTGTCAGTGTCACTTCCGTAGGTGCATCTTGTTTTCCAGTATCGTCTATTCTAATAAAGCAGGTAAAAGCACGAAGGACGATTCACATTATTAGTATTTGTACAGTTTACATAACATGTGAGAACGCATACAAATTCAATATTTTGCTTTGTAAGTGTGATGATGAATATAGCGAAGATAGCAAATAAACGTGAATTATGGAATTGGGTTAATAGGATACCCTAGACCTTCGCTATTTTTCTTCAATGAAACACTTACCATAACTATCATAAACACGCGTGTATAAGGTGACAGGTTGTTTCCTATTTATAATTACTATGCTTTATGGTTATGCTAATACGAAATATATATTTTCTGAAGAGTCGTAAGAGGAATCTTAACAAAATCCTAAAAAAAATGTTACTAGTATATAATTGGTTTAATGCATGCATGCATTTATGTGCAGGTACTTATTTGTATAGGTATGTAACTATTGGTATAGGTTCAATAGAAATGTGATTATATGCACAGGAAATGTACTAAACAGAGGGGAGAATGGAAAAGGATATCTTTAAATGAATATTGACCTTTTATTGCGGCTTCAAAAATTTATTATACACCTCACATAGTTTAACAATGGATTTATGGATTTAAACAGTACTTCTACACACTATAGTAAGTATGTGCTTATTTACTTTAAGTAGTCCTTGCAACCATACATCATGTTGACTTTCAACTTATCAAAATGGCTCATGGTTGATCTCAACCCAATCGGGGCATCCTTAGTCTAAAACACACACAAAGAACAACTTCTTACTAATTGATTCAGACTGGTAGTTATCCAAGATAGCATTTAGCTAACAATCACATATATATTTAATAGAAATTGTATTTTTTAAATTATAGTTTAGAATCCACCTTAGTGATAATGGTCTTTAGACCTCGCTCTTTTTGGAAGGCATCTCCAGAATAGTGCATAATACTTGCGTAGTCGTATGGCAGACCGAAGTCGTTTGTGTATGGATCCGTATATTTCTCAAAGTTAGGTTTATTTTCTAGAAATAGAAATAGCTGAGTTAATTAATTGCTAAAATAGCTCACGGGCACATGAATATGCACTGCACTGGTTGAAACAACACCATGTCGCGTCATGTGTAAGTTAGGCTTTTACTACATGCTAATTACATTATAATTTATGTTCTCATACTTGGGTTGATGTTATTCCATTTTATAGTGATGTATTTGTCCCGGTCTACTCTGGACTGTTCATGCCAAAACCCTAGTGTGTGAAATAACTCGTGTACCACCGTTCCATGTCTCATGCAATTTGATTTCATCTTGATGTCCTACTTATAGAAAAAGTACTTACATAAAACATAAACACAACTTTAAAGTTTCTAACTTCGTTATTTATATTCGTTAGGTACCTGTCGTCCGCCAGCTTTTCCAACTCTTGAACTACACTTATCACCAGGAATAAAGTTTACGTAGTCCTTTTCTGACGCATGGGGCATAAAACGAATGCAAGTACTTTCTGATATCTCATTCATTGCATCATTTATTATTTCTCTTTCCAAATTGGCTAATTAAAGCAAGCATAATAAATCGAATTTCGAATTCATTAAAAATTTAGTCAGGCATGCATTGGTAAATGAGGAGTAGTAGGTAGGTAGTAGGTAGTAGTAGGTAATTTGTATAATATGTCTTACAGAATCCATTAGATATTTCATATGGAATAATTCCGTTTTTCCATCCATTGGGATGGTCTATAGCCCCATAAATTTTCATTTCCATCGTCATGTCTGCTCTTTCCTTTTTTGACATTGAAATATCTCCTTCAAACATTTTCCCTTTTTCGTCTGCATTTGGTCTCCCACACACGGGCACCACTGTGACGCACAATTTCACTATGAATGACACTAAAAATAAGTTGAGTTTAATAGTATGCCACATTGTTTACTATTTTTCTACGCAACAACAATGGTTTCAAGTTACAAGATAATAGTACATCTAACTATCTGCAAAATATCAAATAATAAAGACACTTCTAACGTTTCAGCCTGAAGTACAACCTAGAACCTAACTTAACTTTATTTTCCTTCCTATTCGCCAGGTCACAAATATTTTCTGAACATGACATTTTCCCCTTTTGCATATATGTAGTTTAATGATATAAGGATATAAAACCATATCGTATAATGATAATTTATTTGGGAATTTGTCTTTAAGTATTGCATCGATTGTTGATTGTGGTTTAGCGTATCCTGTACACATTTCGTATGAATGAACTTCTAGAAATATGTATTTATAAGTACTGTCAGTGACTTTCATTTATGTGTGCTTACATAAGTGCAAGTATGTTAGTATGTTATGTGCAACCACTTAAAAAGTGAATATATTTATAGTATGAATAAATTCTACTTTGGATTTTTCCGATTTTCGAAAGTACAGTAACACTCGCTACACTACATCATTGAGTAGCAAATTCGACATTTCTTTTCCTGCGCTAAATATTTAGTTCGCCATAATTTGCTCTGATTGTGTGTTAATTGTAATAAGCAACTGTAAATAAAAGCAACATTCACTACGTAATTGCGTAAATGCATTTAGAATCAATGTGGTAAACCTGGTCGACTGGTAGGCTCGAGTTAGTGTATCGTATGACATACATAATATAATCTAAATAAAAGCCGGTACCTTACATTCTTAAGACATGTTGTTTTAATGCATTTTATTTAACATTTGTAGTTTGCATTTGTATAATAAAGGATCCAGCAATAACCAATATCGTTGGAAGATGTACAACGGGATATTTATGGATAAAATTGATTTTTTGCTCTTTAAAAGATCCAAGGTTCTTGCAGGATTAGGGGGCCATTTCCCTTACGGGCTATCCGGAGCTTATCTGCAAAAATACCCTTAGGAAGTTTCAGGTCAGGTGAGACTCTAGTGGCATCCGACGATTCGTCTTTTGTTGTAAACTGAAATGGTTTTAATAAATATCTCAATAGTAGGTATTACATATGGGCAGGGTATGCGAAAGCAGTTGTACCCTAATTGCATAGAATTAAAATAATAATTTCTACAAACCACAAGAGTTCTTTCGTTATACAATTGTATTGTAAATTGATCTCCTGGCAGGCCCTTGATATCGACTTCCACCTTGTAGCGTTGGTATCCGGGAGGGCCATATTTTGGATCACTGTGCATGTGGTTAGTGAGACAATTAATTAGTTTCATGTGATAATACAGGTAAACGTAACACCTATCTCATATAAACCTAATGAAGTAGTATGATTCAAAAATAATTCAAAATAAATTCAATTTGTTTACGATAACTGTGGTAGAAAATATTATTTCCATGGCCTAGCATTAAAATAAATTATACTCACGCAAGTTCTGATACTGATGCAAAAGTATTAGGAAAGTTTTCATGGCACAATGTTTCCCCCACGATAGGTCGGCCGCCAACAACATATATCTGTTTAATCCCTTTCTTGCTATGTTTTCCTCTGAGGTGCGTCTCATTTAGTAACTTCTGAAATTTGAGATGACAATTACAATACTAATACATGCTACAGTATAAAAACGCATCTCCATTTTTTACTAAAGGGTTAATTTATTTACAGAATTCTTGTATTCCTGCTCTTGTCTGAATTTCTCATTATTTATCAGCTTTAGCATAACTTTGCAAAGATGCGATTTATAATTCTCCCGATTTAGATTGTTGACTATGTCCAGTTTCTGTTGATACATATCGGAGTTCTTTTTCGTGAGTTCATTATAAGTATCCAACTTCACAGTCATTGCTTGAGCGCATAAATCAGCGAATTCTTCCCTTTCTTTCGGGCTTTTTAATTTCAGAATCATGCTATTTGTGAAATCGGCACAAGTAACCCAGTTTTCACTTTCGGCCAATGTCGACAAGCTTTCCTCACAAGATTTTATGGTTTTGTCCGAAAGATTTTGTTCCTCGGACTGGAGCTTTAGATCAGCATTTCTCGCGTAGGCGTCTCTAGGAAAAATCGAGTTTTTATTAGGTTTTACATTAGGGAATTGTTTGCAGATAGATTTAAGGGCATCCAATGCTTCTTGTCTATCGAGTTGGAATTCGGGCAAAGTATCCACAGCGTCGTCTGTTGTTGACTTCTCAGATTTCTGTCTTGTTTGATGTTCCCTTTTCTGAGGTAAAGGAAATACAGTTGAGGGAGGATTGGGTGACGAAAACAAACTTGTATTGCTGGATGAACTGGATCTCAATGTATCGCTGCTCTCACAGCCGGAAGTGGATGCCTGAGATGCTGCTCCACTTTGACGGAGTAATCCTAAACGAGCCACAGTGGATCTTTGTGTTGACCACATTTTGGGAATTCGATCTTCTGCATTTGAGATCTTTTGGCTATATAAGCATTCTACAGCTCCTGCAGTACCTTTGGGGAGAAATTGTTCCATGGTCCGTGGATACAGATATAAGAACTTTTGAGACAAGATTTGTTTTCTACTTAACTACTAATTCAATCCTTTTGCATTTATTCTCAACCCTTTTAAAACTGCTACTGGTCAGAATTTTCAATTTTATAATGCCTACATAGTAAAGTTATGTAATGAAGAAAATTAACTTTTTAACGATATTTTTAGTAAGACGCTCTCAAAATTATAGGAATTTATCATTCAGTAGACGCACTGCTGAAAGACCATAAAATATACACATTATTGCATCATTATCGTTATCGCACTATGAGCTAAAGATTGTGTACAAGCAAAGTCCAAGTTCTTACAAGAATTACAAAACATGGATTCCTTAGAAACCCACTCCAAAATACATTTTTATATCGGATTAAAATATCTATTATGTATCTTAGATTTTGTAGTAGCTAAAAGTTAGTAAAAGGTATATACCACCCACTACCCACTCATATTTTCCAAAGAGGAAGTTACTTTTAGCTGTTTTGTGTTCTTTTCTAGAGGGCAAGTAATACAGAGGGAAAGAGTCGAGACTCCAAAATCCAGAGTCCTATCAAAATCTCTAATCTTTATCAAGGACCAACAAAGTTAATGACCAAATCGAATCTTATGTGTATTTGATGAAGCTAACACAATTGCAATTTACAATAGTACAAGTACAAATATAATCTCATCATTCTAATGAAAAGAAAGCTAAAAGTTAGTATTCAAGATCAAAGTCTCATATCATGGCAAAACCCAACTACATACTAGAAAGATAGCATTAAAAATGAGTTCCAAATGCCTAATTGTATTTATCCCAATCCAATTTATTACTTTTTAGCTCATAAGTAGTTGACAATAGCCTAAATTGGCTAAAGGAGCATAGTCCTAGTCCTAGTCCTATAAATTAAATCGTTTACTCTTAATAAACTAATTTCGTATTGCGATGTAGCATTTCCTAGCTTTACACTTTACGCATACATACACTCTTAACTACACGATATGTATGTAGGTTTGCTTCAGCTTATGAGCTTTGCAGTTGCACCGAAGTACACTATTGAGTGGTAGAACAAGCGCAGAATTTAAATGTTTGCTAATATTGCTATTTAGTTTATGCATACAATTCTGAGAATTTTTGGTTTGAGTAAAATAATGCACATTAAGTGATCGTAATATTTAGCGTTAACTACTTAATAATCATGGACTATATTCAGCATTCTTTATTAGATGATCATTTAAACGATTCATTAGAATTACACGTAAGACTTATTACTATGCATATTTTTATTATTTGTTAATAACATTTATTTATACCCGCTAACAGCTAATGATCGAAGTATGTTTGTGTAAATGTTACCCATAATTAAGTATGCAAAGCGTAATTACTTATTCCAATTTTTACAGCACGATTCATGCTTCTTCTGCGGTGGTTATTACGGGCCCTGCTTTGGGGAACCAGTATGTGGGACTTGTCATGATTTCTTGTTTACGGAGGATTTTGAATCATTTCATGTTGTTGCGAGATCTTCTTTCAGTGAAGTAAGTAACATGAAAAATGATCAATCGTACCTATATTACCTTGCAGAATCATTAATATTCATGAAACAAAAATAAAAATAGATTACATACTAAAATGATTTGTATTAACATTTTTTTAGAAAGATGATGGAGACTCAGGTAACGATGAACCCTCTGAAGAAGCAGTTCAGTCTAATCGAGTAGCTGATCACGGTCTTCCGAATCCTCCTGAAAATGTTGCTGAAGAACCAGTGGAGGATCCTGTAAACGACAATCTGGATCCAGGAAATTTTCAAGTTCCCATTGAGGATGCGGAACAACCTCTTCAAATTCAGCCACCTTGGCCCCAACAGCAAGATAAAATGACCAATAGACTCATGCAGCTAACAACACCTTGGCCACAACACGAATCAAAAATCCTGACTGACGATATGTCTCTCCGAGTTCCTCCAGAAAGTATGTAATCAATAATAATAATCCACCAGCGTATGAGTAATTTGTACCTACGTTTCTTAAAGCTAAGATACCACAAAACAGCCAATGAGGACTTTCTATATAGTTTAATTCAGTTCCTGTAATATGATCTTTTTTAAAATTCTTATAGTATGGGCAATAATCTTTAAAAAACTCGATGATGTTTCTTTACTGATGGCTTCCAAAGTAAATCCAAAGTGGAAGGCTATTGTACTCGACCAAATATCCAATAAAAAATGGGAAGAATTTATTCGAGCTCGATGGCCACTATTCCATCCTATTTACCCAGTAGCAGACTGGTATTCTGTTTATTCCGATTTGTAAGTTAATTTTATTTCGTGGATTATACAAATGTACTATACATATATTGCATAATATAGAAAATTAAAAATATCTAAATTTTTGCTTTATTACAGAGTCGACAGCGTTCCATGCAAATTATGCTTTATGAATTTGACTGCCACGCTACCGAATATTGATCACACAGTGAGATCATTAAGATCAGTTCGTCTACATAAAGAACGAAAATGTATGAATTCCTTAATTCAATTAATAACAAATACAACTTAATTGCACTTTTAAGAAACAATTTGTGAAAAAGTTATTATTTCTGTATATCCAGGGCTACGTTTGGATCATCCTGAAGGAATCGAGGCTATTCCTATGGATAAGCTCAATTATAATTGGCTAGCCCGTGTTAATGGTCCTCCGCAGAGCCCTTATCAAGGAGGTGTATTCTACCTAAACCTTAAAGTTCCTCACGAGTGAGTATTAAATAATCGATTCAAAGCGCACATTAATTTTTTCATTAATACAGATAATTAACCTACTAATTGAATGTAATTTAATTTCACAGCTACCCTCTAAAACCGCCAATGGTAAGATTTCTGACGAAGATTTTTCACCCTAACATCTCACGTCACGGGGACATTGGAATTGACTGTATTCAACATAACTGGACGCTAGCATTGACAATTCCTCAGATTCTACTTTCTGTACAAAGTCTTTTAACCGACCCCTTTTTAGATTGTAATATGGAAGCCAGTATTTCCAATTTATATTTGAAGGATAAACAGACTTTCGATAAAATTGCAAGAATATGGACATGGAAGTATGCCATGCACGACGTATTAATTCACTAACATCCCAATATCGCAATGATTCGCAAAAAGAATGTAGATTCTAAATATAAATCTCACCTTCGTTTTTGTAAATACCTATTCAATGTGTACGTTAAAGTCACGTCGCACTGTCAAATCTTATCGTGTTTCAGCTTATAAAGTGTTTAAATGGTATTGATGCATAATTTAAATGATCTGTTGTACCTTCATTAATGAATAGAACGGTAAAAGTAATACAAAATGCGTAGCTGTTTGTGTCCCACCATTTTTATAATATATTACCGAGTTGCCCAACATTCATCAGCTTTTGAAAATATTGTGGACAAAAATCGAAATTACATAATAATATATTTAATGAATTTGTTGTGCAATTAACATACAAACTTCTATTGTGTATATACAATTATATGTAGTTGGCAAAATGGCTGGCTGATATACTAATTATTAACTATTATTTCTTCTGAATGGAAATTTGTGAATTTTGTAATTTATAATATATATTCGCAATAAAAAAGCCTGTTCACCAAACTTACTTTACTTTAAATTCTTAACATTTTATTTTATTGCAATATTTTCTAAACAAATGTTTTACCATTTCTTTTCATTTTCTCATTTATTGGAATTTGGGTCGTACATTATCATTATGTCTGCATACTTACAAAAATTGTTGTACTTACAAAAAAACTTATTGAAAAAACTTGTAGGAATGTTATGTAAAATGAAGGACTATTTTTCACTAAGTAATACATATATGTGATTCACCAATTGGATAGTAGGAATGGTATTGTCTTACTGTGACTGTGATGTATAGAAGTTTAAATTGCGGTAGCTGCTACCTCAATTTCACTTATCAATATGACAGAAACAAGAACCAAGCGTCAGCATAGACAAGATTGACAGCTTATTGTTCATCGCTATACCCTTGACACCTAAGTACGCGTGTAACAATGTAGTTTCTTTGCTTATCAATAATATGTCTTTGGTCCACCTCATCTCGCGTTCATAATTGATATGAAGGTAATGGTACCTAAACAGTTTTAAATGGAAGGACAGGTAATCTCATTCTCATTTGTTAAAGAAAATCAAAACATGGCTCTGCCAAAATTCCAAATTGTAATCGATGATTGCTTACCAATTGAGAAAATTGAATACATTACATCGTTCCATAATTTCGATTAAATTAAGCGAAACTAAAATATTGTTGAATCAATTCGTTTACATTATTTTATGAAAGCAGTTTCTGTGTTTGTTATGTTCTTGCTTTGTGGTTAGGGATGCACATGCAAAACTAACTAGTTTTTCATACACGGTACAGTGCAGATCCTAACAATATTAAATATTCATATTGATAGAGGATATTGCTCAGTTCATATTATACAGATAAAATGCATCTCTGTGTTGATAGCATGAAGAAAAGAAAGACCCAAAATACTATGCTACTGGTTAGATTATCTGACAGCTTTATTCAATAAATTATAAACAGGTTTGACAAATACATATGTGTCTAGGGAGAATTCCTCTTCAATCCATTATACGTTACCTACATTTCGCAGCATCATATTTTAATCATTCTTACTGAAGTGAAGGTTCCACTTAAGTAAGTAAAAGTAAGCAGACATTTTTTTAAGATCCTAGATCACTATAGCTGTTGCACGTCTACCATACACTAATGGCTTGTATATAGGTTATAAGCAAAATCAGGCATTATACTAATGCATAGGCGATAAGCAAAATGTTCCCCAAACTGCAGTTTTTTGCCATAAATGAGTATTGAACTTAATATTGAATTTATCAGCCTGATAGAGCAAATATCGGGGATTCCAAAAAGTGTCACCTAAACAATTTGTG
>JAQFYC010005943.1:0-13186 GCA_034694165.1 Tomocerus mixtus | reverse complement strand
AACCAAAGACAGCGTATGTAATTGTAGTTAGATGCCAAAAATGCAACAACAATAATGTAGCAACGATCATTGCACTGCATTAAACAATAAACAGAGAAACTGACTCAGCTGCCCACAAATGTCCTACTTGGCAAAGCCTTTATGACAAATAATTTACGGGATTGCATATTCCTGACACTTTCTTTCAGCATTTTATGAGACATTGTCTTTGTTTTAGAATTGACAAATGATCTTAACTAAATAGATAAATTTTGTCACTCAAACCAAAATGAATGATTAAGCCAGATGTGATAGTGAAAGAATTCTCATTATTTCTCACAATAAACAATGCATACCTAACTAATACATTTGTCAAGAAAAGTTCCTTCCAATCATTCCCACACGCTGCACAACTCAGTACAACACTTTTGACGAAAATTCAACACAAAACTTTTGGTGTTCTTTTAGTATCAGCTTCTCTGCATGCAGATTGTGCGTAGAAATCACTTACAGGAATACGAATCTAATGCAGAATGCTTAGTATTTACATACACAATAGAAAGTTAAATATTTGCAAATACATGTAGATTATTTATCAACTTGGCGTACTTCGAGCTGTGCGGTTTTATTTATGTCCTGTTTATATTCATCGTTGTTACTAGGAATGCAAAAACATGAGCCGTGCCACGAGCCTACCGAGACACATTTCTTTATAGTACATCTCTCAACAAAGAATTTAAAGTAGGTACATTTAGCTACTAGCTACGCGGTAATACTAACCAAAGTCTCTTGCTAGTATTTATAGAATTGGATTTATTACGATTCTCTGTCTTAAGTACTTATAATGACCTAAAGGATACAATCAGTGCTAACAATAGTATCGCTGTATCACAGCATCCTAGCTCCTTTGATGTTTACTAATACAATAGTTATGCGCATTTATAAGATACAAAGTCAAAGTTAATTATAATACAACATATTTAAGATATAAAAAAGTTTGCACAATTGTGCTTTGTACTCGTAGTACATAAGTGCAATAAAATCTACACATATCAATAAATATTAACATTATTTATACAGATTTGGGGTTGATTTTGTAGTTTAAAACTTTAAGAAAGCAATTTTGTCATTGTCGTTTCTAAAAGTAAAATGACAGTGCTTTAGCAGTTACATAAAATTCTATTCAAATTAAAATCGAGCAAAGGAGAAAGTCAAAGTATCTATCGCATCGTTCAATTGGGCTGCAAGTGTAATTTATAAATCCATATGGCAGCATGGTAGGTAACCTGGTAGGCACTAAATTGGGTATGCACTATACCTATATAACCAGTACTCAGGCAATACCTTTGCAATTTATGTATGCTTCTGTACAGAAATAAATTTCGATTGCTTCGTATGCATGTTTGCATTCTTTAACAACTTGACTGTTTCCATTAAGTTGTCTAATTTACGTGCACAGCATGAATACTCAAATTAATCTGATGGAGATTATCCCCACGGATCTCTTTGTGCTCAAATAGTTTCATTCCTTCCTAAATTGTGTTCGCCAAGCCAAGGTTTCAAGAGATCCGAGTACCATAGAAGCACACGGATAATTTAGTTGCACATAAATGATGTTAATTTTCATTCTCCGCTTAGGATTAGCAAATAGTTAATTTGTTGAAATCTAACATGGGTGAGCACTTTTCTCTGACATGGTGACATTTACAAGTTGTCATTAACATAAAAGGTAGTCCATTATTTATATACCAATAGATATTCACTACCGTATTTCGCTAGTACAGCATTACATAAGTAAATACATTAATATATAGTACGCATGTAACTGTAGTGAACTAAATGTGGATTTATTACAAGAACTACGAATACTATAACTTTCCAGCTCTTACATTGCATATCATAACCCAAAACTCCTACTTTTTTGTAGAAAACCCCAAAAAACCCGACCCGCAACTCTGTTAAATACCTAACAGTGAAATCGGACACAAAATCGAGTCAAAACAATATTATTTCTTTATTTTCTGTGTTTAAAATAAATACTACATAAGTAGTATACCTACATGCAATTAGTACTTGATTAGTACGAGGTATTGTACGTAAATGATTTTAGCTAAAAGGTGGAACTACAGAGCTAATAAGGATAATTATTGTGGATAATGATGGTACCTAAATAGTATATATACGGTATCTGCGGAGTAAATTACCAAATATAAGCTGAGCTACAGTGGCGAATAGTCCATAAATATTAAAAATGATTCACGTCACATAGTCGCCTTCACATCAAAACTGTTTACTTGGTGGAAGTTTTTGTTGTTATTTAAGCATTATCAAAATCATCATGGAATATTGATCCAGTGGTGGAAGGACATGAATAGAATTGGATGAACTGAACTCACATACATAAGTAACTAACTGACTATCGTCTTTTATCTATTCGGATATTGTGTCCAGTGCAGACATGACATGACTAGGACAACTCTATTATTATATATCTTCTCTTATTGTATGTACAAATATAGAACAGCGATGTGGATGTCCGAGGGAGAGTTGAAGTTGAAAGTAATTCATTTGCCTAGTGCCCGGACAGGCACAGTTAAGTCTATATACTCTAGTCCACTGCCATGTCTCTGCTGTATTTTGTATCTTTTCCGCTTTGAATGAACATCAATAAACCAGGAAACCCGAATACATAACAAGAATGAAGCGTTAGTGATGTTACTTATATATTCTTTTGAAATGCGCAATATAAAAAGGTCCACATGGACCTACAGAATAAGTAGACCATTTGCAATAACATGACTATGCTCTTTGTTATGAAAACAAGATTTGGTATATTGGGCATCGTACTACTCAAACTACTACATATTTACAATTCACAGCTAAAAATGGAAAATATTATAATGATCCTACGTACCCCATTGGGATATAAAATAAACCATGGCAAATACGGATATAAATCAAATGATAGTAGGTACTATAATCGTATATTAATTAATTCTAGGTATAAATAAATAATAACTAAAATACAATTAAGAAAAAACTTCGCCACCTAAACGAGATTACGGATAAATGCATACCAAGTCGGATATTTCTGTTGTAGCACAATATGGTAGGGTGATAGCGAAATATTCAATTAGCTTACTTTGCTTTGCGATTATTAAAAAGCAAGAAGAATGCTACTATAAGCAAATTCTTTGTCCGCCTTACCCAATCAATACCTTTAAGTGTAGTTACCTACATGTGGGAATATTATTGTATCTCTGATATGTGCTGTATTAAATTAAACGATAAATTTAAGTGTAATTCTAAGTGGGAAGTCTGTTCATTATAGTTTAGAAAAGGACAGGGAGCTTATGTATTTGGAGCAGACGACCTTGTTAGTTAATGTTATCCGTGCTTGGATATGGGCAGTAGTGGGTAGAGTTTTGTTAGCTAATGTAGTCTGCAGATATAATGTGGACCAGTATTTATAGTCAACTAAGGACGTATTGTATGTTTTCGCTGCACAGATTTTGGCTTGAACCACACCGCACCTGTCAGCACTTCAAAACAGCGTGTGCTAATCTTAGAATTGTTCCCATGTAAATTCTATTTTTAAATTCAACTTTCCAAATGAGTAACATGAGCATTATATAGTTATTTGTTTGCATTACACGTTCTGTGCTTACATATGCATAAACTTTTGTTGTGTACAGTATACTGTCTGTATACAGCATCTGCAAACCGACTAAAGAGCTACTACGTTTCTAGGTTGTTACCTTTCTGTTTTATTTTGTCGGATGATGATGTCTGCTCACGTTAATTTAGCCAAAGTGTATAATCTCTTCGTTGTAGTGTAGATTCGTATCGTAACTTGTGAAGTCAACGAAAGGAAATTTCATCATAATATGTCTGCTAATATACTAGAGCCGCTATTAGGAATAATGTATGTACCTATACAAGCTACCCATAAACATTCCTATTGAAATGAACGTAACAATAAAATGTGGCTTGGAAAGGGAACATGTGAGAAAAAGTACATGGAGACATGTCAAACGCAAAGCATTTTAAGCTAAATGTTACCCGCTTGGCCATAATCATAATACTTACGTACTGGTAGATCAGCATGAATGTGTATAACGTATACTATAATAATTAATTACGCCATAGGCCGACGGGCCTATCAGTCAGTATTTAACATTCTGGCTTGAGATTTTAAGGTATTTTAATCTAATGTGCTGGTCATTCTAATCCACGCTGTGTTCAAAAATAACGGACCTAATGTATAACAGGGTGCAAATTAAATAAGCCAATAATAAGCGTGGATTCTACAAAAAATCTAAAATTCGCAGAACTGCAAAACTAAAAAAGAGAAATAGGACTTTAAAAGATTTTTCTAAATTTTATAGACTTTTTATAGTTTTAAATAGCCATCTTGCCTGAAAGCTTTTCATTTCCAAGACATAATTATATGGGGAGTCAGAGTAGAAGAAATATATTTTATTAAAGTACACTTTAATACCGTAGTTGCTTTGCTTACCTATCCTCTGGTAACTAAGTATAAGCCATGCCCAGGGTAACTGAGGACAGTGTGCAGATTACCAGTTTTGGACTGAGCCCAGAAGACTTAAGATTTATTGGTGGACTATATATACATTTGCCTACTGACTTACAATGAGTTACTATACAGAAGGGAGAAACATAGACCTGCCGAGAGTAGGTAACTGTGTAAATGCTAAACGGGCAAACCAACCTGGTTCTGCTGGTATGTATGAGACTTCAAAAGAAAGTACCTTTTGGCCAACCTGACAAGATTCTCATTACAGATTAAGTTAGACTACATACCGACCATACATTGCATCCGTTTCAGAAGACAGTGAAGGAAATCTTATTATATGCAACCACAATTGAAGAGGAAAATAAAAATGAGAAATAATGACGTAGTTAGTCCTAAATAGTTCTGCTAGCCGCGTGTAATAATGCTCATGTGTATGTACCTACAGCCTTCAGTGTCTACGAACCTATTTATTGGATAGATAAGTAAGTAGAACGCTGTTATGTATAGCTCCCGGGTATAGCCTACCTTTTACCTATATATTATACTAAGCTAAACTAAACTTCGGAAAGGCATCCCTCTTGTCTTGTCAGTCGAAGTAGTATGTCACATGAAATTGAATTCGTCTTAACAATTTTCTCCATCTGTGATTTTGATCCCAGTCCTCGTGCACATCACTTTCCAATAATAAGCATTGCACGCCATGCAGGAGCTATGTACTTTACAAGGGTAGGCAGTAGGCATTACCAAATAGGAAATGCAATTTTTATATTACAGAGAGAACAGAAATACTATCTGTAGGTAAAAGTCACTGTAGTCACATTCATTACATCACATCAGGTATTTTCAATAGGAAACAGAAATTATTATGCCAGCGGCACATACTACTACTAGGCGATTGGTACTGTCCTAATACTTCTTTTATCATTGTTTCACTTATAGCAGTTTTTTCTAAGCTTCTTTACGCTTGCCATTTATTGCAAGTATTGCCATCACCGATAAAAGTTAACTCGTCAAATTATCAGCAAAAAAATAAAGTAAATATTAATTAGGAACACAATGAATTGAATTTGCAACTTAAAATTAGTTCTTTAATTAAATATAATTCATATCAATACGTAGGCGAAGGCTCCCTGAAATAGCCCAAATATGGAGAAAGCAAATACCTAGCTCTATTCGCATACACAAGTTACCATTATACTAATATATGATCTATATCTATATCATTACAACTGAAAAGAGGTTATCGACAATTGAATTTCAATTAAATGGTTTAACCAGTGTAAAAAACTAATAAATGGAACAATAAGTAACTAGTAGACTTTTTAAGTGTCTTTTGGTGGTGGTAGTGTACGGTGTGCCTTGGGCATATGTAAGTATAAGTATATACATACACCTATTACTCTACTTAAAATTTGTGATCCTCCAACTCCAACTCTACACTATAACATGATAAAAGTTCTTATTGCATTGTAGAGCCAATTTGAGGTGTACATGTATTGGCCAAACCAGACTGTGACAGCATGTCGTACAAATTGATAGATTGAAAAATTGAAAAGCTTCTCAAGGTTTCTACTTTCTACTTGTGTGCTACTCATACTCGTTAGCTCCCTTTTCTCTTCTCTCCAGACACATTCTCTAGTGTGTACTGTACTGTACAAGATGTTTACTTTCCTCCGTTTCACCCACTTTGAGTCGATCATACTATCATGGATCCCATCGCTCGGGAAGTCTCAGTCGGGAAGGGAAAATGGTAAACGAAAATGCCGAGATAGACTTTCCAAGCCAAACCAAACCAGAATTCTTGATTCTCTCATCCCTGTCAATATTTAATCATATCAAAGCTAATGTAATTATTATTAAATGAATCTCCTGTACTCTTTCTTCTCCTCCCTTTGACAAAAGTCTTTGATCCTATTCACTAATGTTCTTCCTATACAATTCATTCTGCTCTCCCACCTTTTATTCCGCAGCTAAGCACCAGCACCAGTACAGAACAGAATACACTACAGACAGTGAACAGTAAATAATATTATACTTCCGTTCTAGTATGTCTACCTTTAATTCACCATCACAATCACAAAGCTGAAGTCACAATCCATTTAGGTTTTGACCTGAACATGGTATGGCCTTATTGCGCCTCGCATGGAAAGGAGAATTGCTGACTTCTCCGTTCATTATAGTATTATTAGGTCCAAATATAAGGGATATGATCTTGAAATTGATATGACTTACAGTACCTACTATATCACAATGATGGAAGAGAAACAAAATTGTCTATTCGATTAATGCCTTCTAAATGAAAGCTCAGCCACAATGAAAGCCAAAAGTATCAGAAGCAAATGATAACAATATAAAATAATATTTGCGTAAGGTGTATATCAACCCTGTAACCCTGTATTGTATTGTATGTATAAAAACAGCAGAACTAACAACAAATGGATGGGAGTCTGTGAAGCTGACGCTACATGGAAAGTGATCTGGAGTGCAAGACAAACTTTCCTTGACTCGATTATTGATGAAAGAGTTTTTCAGCTAAGAAGTTATAACTTTCAATGATAATAAAGTAAAGCGGCTTCCCTTAGGACTTTCACATTATTCACATGCTTGCCAGATAATTACAAAGTCCAAGTTAGAGAATGAGTGGCTGGCGTGGCATGACATGATTTGGATTGATCTGCATATCTTTCTCGAAATTAACCTACATAAATTCGGAATATACAGATAGAAGATACAAGAGTACAACTGCAACTTGTAAATTAGATGATGAATAATGGAGAGTTACACTTACACAAGAATTTCCCCAACTGTAAGTGTAGTGAACATTTATTAGCTACTAAATAAGTAATACCTAATATTCATACCTAGATTTTGACCTTCCTTGTTATAATTATTGGTAGTATAGTGGTCTGGTAAGATGAAGCAAGTTTTGGTGTTAATACCTTATTCCTTGCCTTTAACTTGCCATGGGCATCTCCGGGTAGCTTTAATTTCGAACTTACATGGAAGCTAAAAGTTAAGCTGGCTACCTCCAGGCGAACTCATAAGTAAGGAAGCCTAGTCGTTTCAATCCTGATAAAAGCTCTAAGCTTTTGTTGATGGCTTAAGAGAAGATTAAGTTTGATGACGACGAAGATTGAGGCGACCTGCATAGTAAAAGTCCTTTTAACGTTTTATCCCTCCTTCTACTTTCCCCGTTTTTGAAATTACAAACTCATAGCTACTTAGCTTACCTAGCTAGGTAAATATAATATATCTCCACACGCTTGGCAATAAACCTGTGTCGATAATGTGGGTTCTACAGGATAATGCATAAAATCTAGCTCAGTGTTAGTACAAGATATAATTGTTAAGCTAAAGCTAACAAAAAGCTTCTACTAAATATTCGAAGTAGAATAATATTTGTATGTTCTTCAGTTCTATTCTCCTACTTTTTGCCTTCTTAGACGAATACCAACTTAATTTAGTTTTAATGAATGAACCGCATTACCTACAATTATACAGTGCACGACAATTTAAAGCTTTTTGTAGATATGTCTAAGGCGAGGAGATCTATCAGGCCATGGAACACTTCTAATTCCTTTATAGAAAAACATATTACGTCATAATTATTCTTGGAGTATTTTTTGTATTAAATGATTGCTAAGACGCGCATGATAATCTTTCTTTCAAAATTAACATTGGGGTGATCATACTATAAAATAAAGCTAAGGATGATGACAATTAATATACATATCCTCACTGTTATAGGCTTACCTTTGTAATACTGGAGGACGGGGAACCATATAATGATACGTTTAAAAGAACTGGTGAAGCAATTTATAAAAGTGGTATTATCCCTTTTCCTATCTACGACATATGCACATGGCTGGAATATGGTACCCGCAGTGTATTCTATAGCACTAATCAGAAGCTATAGTGGTTACATATATGTAAACCGGTACTGGTAGGTAGAGAGCAGAGGTAGACTAACAATTATTGCTAAGTAGTTTCTAATGTAACTAAATTGACTCACAAATAAATAGCTCTAAGCTAATAACCTATTTATAAAGGCCAAGTTAGACAGGACAGAGCAGACCAGGTACGTAGGGAATAGGGAAGTGAGTTGTCTCGTACGTCCTATAAAACGTACGTACTTGTCATGTCCCATTAGAAATACAATACTTAAAGTGAACAAAGAAGATATGTATGTAAGGACATTAATTTTTAACGTTGTGCCTATTTCTGTCGTGCAATTCAATCCTTTGTCTTACTTTCTAGATGATATTAGGTCAATATACTTTGCATGCTACTGCTACTGCTACCAGCAGACCACAAGTGTAAGTGTGCTGTATAATACTCAAGAGTAATAGCACAAGCACTTCACATCCTAACTCCTAACCCTAACTCAAACTAAAGGTTATGCAACATTAAAGATCCCATTATCCTAAATGAAATAGCATTTAGAATTTAGAGCCAATACTACTGTATGTAAATAGTATGAGTTAGCTGAACATGAATTCAAGAGCTAATGTTTGTTCAATGTCATTATTCTCTCACAGTTCAAATTACCTATAAGCTAAAGTAGCTATTACTAATAGCTGGTCTATCAATAATGCAACAATTACTTATACTCATCATATTTTATGTAGGTACGTAAATACTTCGGAGACATACCTAGGCTAGGTAAGGATATTCTTTGCAATCCCACACTGTGCATTGTACTTTCCCTAATGATTTTCTGACGATGACGATGAGTCTAATGTCATAATAACTCACAATTCTAAGGAACTGTCATCTTTCGAGGGAATCCTACCAATGATCGACCTAATAATTTCTTTCAGCACAACAAAGTTTTAAATTACCTAGAACGACTACACTAATATAGTTCATAGGTCAAAAGAGCGAAGTACAATGATGTTATATGAACGATGATAGATTCCTTTTTCTCGGGAAATAAAAAGTAATTTGTTACCTTCCTATACCATAATGTAATGTGGTAATATATGTACAATTACGTAACATTTAGTATTACGGATTTACGGATTGAAGTTGTTTACACATTCAAAGTAAAAATAGAGAAGAAAAATAGAAAGAGTGTATCAGGTAAATGGTGAATGAAACTGTATCCATAATTTGTTTACACAATTGTTTCATCTGCTGAGATTGCAATTATTTATAATATGTTACCTGAAACCAATTAGTTTTAATTAGGTAAGAATTCTAAACATATTGCAAAACCTGCGGTACTTCGTACTTCGTATACATGATCTTCAATAGCAAAATTATATTTAGCACCTATAAATGCTCCAATATTCAATATTCATTGCCTAAATGACGAGAACGCTAAAGAGATAACTACAATTCGGATTTCCCGAAGCCTAAGGCTAAAATTACAGACTGGATAAGAATGCGTGTACCTATTGTATGTGTGGTATATAAAGTTATTGATTATAGCTAAGGAAGAAAGGGGGTCGTCGTCGAAGACAACTTTGGGTTTGTTTGGTTTGGCTACTCCTTGTCTTGTCTTGTCCTTAACCCTACCATTATATTAGGAGCAGAGCTCTTCACGTGTACGTAGACATTTACACAAGTTATGTAGTTATAATGCACCTTAATGCACGTAGAAACTTTATTACCACCAAACTAACCCAAACTCACCCAATACAATAAAAACTAAAGTGGAGTCTACTAACTTATTGTTATTATGTAGGCACTATTACTATTAGGTGGTAGGTATTCACTTATTATTATCTGGAGTAGAATAGAATTGAGTTGCGTGTTCACAAGTAGTTGAAGGCTACATTACATACATGAACAGAGTTATAATAACCAGTAAACCAAGAATAGCTATCTTCTGAGTTGGAAAAATGTCCTCCGAGTACACGTGCAGTACACTGCGTGCTGTTCTCAAAATCGTTTTAATGAATTACAGACAAACCTAAACCATAGGACATCCGAAATGTTCGCCACGAACTTTTATGTGCCGAAATACATCATAATATTTTCTCTACTAAATTTAAACTGAAACCCATACCGTGCCAGGCCATGCAAAAAAGGTATTTCCTTAGTTCTTCCTTATTATAGCCACTTACAACCCGTTTTAGCATCAATTTGTTATGTACGGACAGTAAGTACATTGTCATAAATCATGGTATTATTTTTACATAAAAAGTCATTAGAGAGACGAAAAAAGACTGCATCGAAAAATGCATTTCAGTCCTGCAGCTGTAAGATATAAAAGGGAGGATCGCGGCTGAAATTTGAGTATTTAGATATTTATTTGATCTAAGTTATAGGCAATGCCCAGTATGTCAACTCGTACTAATCGATTAATTTATATTTATTATACATACATATGTTCACATTCATTCATTCCTTGAATACCTATACTCTTAAGCACATTACATACTCGAGTTCGAGTATGAGTGCACAAAATACACTATTCCTTAAATGCATTTAAGGTGTTTCCTTAATGTGTGAAACAGAACAAGAATTTTTCTCGTTTGCACAATGACAATGGTGGAAACAATGGTATTACCTTGGCTTCAATAAATATCAATTCTTCTAAATCATTTATGGCAATTACTATGCAATCACTTGTGTAATTAGGTACCTGCACTTAACTTTGTATAAATAAAATGCCAAAGTCGGCTTCCAGACTAGTCCAGTACCATGTCTTGCGTTAAAAATTTCCTCGCCAAATTATTAGTATTTAGTACATATTAGGTTTCAAGTATTTTACACAATTTTACTTTCTCCCCTGTTAAATTATTAGCTAATGGCTATTCCGTGATATTAACCATTCCATTTACGATGTCGTATGTTAAGCGGTAATAAAATACTGAACTAAAGATAAGTAGCTCACGAAACTACTTATGCAATTACTGTGTCACTTATGGTATGAATTATGAAATATTTATTAGATTAAATTAATGTGTTCCAATTTAATGTCGAAGTACTTGCTTTGCACCTAGAGGAATCTGCTTTTACACTTATAGCACCTTTATATACTATACAAATGAAAATCATCAAATACATAGATAAGTATATAAGCATACTATATATCTCATGACATGTCTCATCTAAATATGAAATAATTGTGATGCGTCATATTTGGTAGGTATGCACCAATAAAGGGTTAAGTTCAGGGTTTATACTGTAAGGGAATGTAGAACTAGAAAGCAAGCAAATTAAATACATCAACTTAATTCTGGCTAACAATATAATTTATGTACCTATTTATTGCTAAGTCGTAGTAGCGTGAAAATTACTTATAAATTTTTGGAAAGCAGGGCACAACCCATCTATTAGTTTGATTTACACGTTAAAAATGAATGAGAAGTAAAAAATGAATGTTTGCGATGTGATGAAAGAAATTGGCCAAGTCTGTGGGGCTAAGAAAGTTTAGCTGACTTGACTTAAAATGAGTGGATGGGACTGGCTACCTGTATTAACTATAAATAGAAGCTAAAGCTAACCTTGGTGTGGCTTGTTTAGGTTAACATTAAATGTTGGTTTGAGTTTGACTTGTAAGGTTTCCAGCACTACTGTATGGCAAAGCAAGTGCTCTTCTCTCACCCGATACCGCGATAACCATTAATTTCGCTGAAGTGTAAACTCTAATAGGAGGAAAATGCCCGTTATCTAGAAGACTTGTCAATTCTGTTCTGTCTGACTGAATTCAGTTCAGTCGAGCTCACTGAATGCATTTTGTGTATGAGAAGTTTAACAGCAAGTAATGGACTTGACTTGACTTCGACTGATCGCTAGCAAATAATTGTTGTAGGCACAGAGTACTATAGAGCACAAGGAACTTGTAAATGTGAGATGTCACATAATAAAATCTTTAGGCACTTACAGCGGATCTAGCCACTATGAAATCATTGCTTTCTCTTTTTACACTGATACACTATTTAAAACTTTCTCTAATACATCCTTTTTTCGTCCAAGCATTGTTGAACCTCTGTATTGTTTGTCTAAAGACATATTATATAAGGTAATGATTCCATATCGTATCAGAACATCAATCCCTTAACTTGATTAATAGTATATTTAATTTAAAATTAAATGAGGGGAAAGAAAAAAGTTCCTCATATATCTAGTGTGTACCTAGGACATATATACCGTTAGCTGATTGATATTAAAGGCTAACAATTTTGGACGGGACGGGCAGTACAGCGCTATTATGCACACAATGCATAAATATATATTAATAAAGTTGACAGCCCGCCTTCTACTCGTGAGTTATATTTCGCGTTCCTCCCATTTTATTGAGTGAAGCACAAATACCCATTTATACTGTCTTATTTTGAATTCATCACTAGCATGAATCCTATTTATTTAATTTTAGTAGTTGATGCATGCGGTACGATGTGTGGGCTGGAATGGAATGGACCCATTATTCCTTTTTTTGCTGTGCAAAAATTGTTGGCGATTTTCGCGTAATTGCCCTCAAGAAAATCCTTGACTGCTTCATATTTTCATTTGTAGCCATTTTCGCATGCATTTCTTGTTACATAGTACGTGCATAGTTTCTATAAGTAACTATTTACTCATTGTGGTAGGACAGTTGTAGTTATAATTGTACATTCACGCCCGTTTAGCCTGCCTTTAGTTGATTCAATTCGGTTAAACTGCTCTTAAATTGTCAAAAATGGCTTACGGCTATTTCCCTACGTTGTAATTGTCATT
>JAQFYC010005942.1:0-13186 GCA_034694165.1 Tomocerus mixtus | reverse complement strand
CATTTATGCCAAGTTTGGTTGAAATCCGTCCAATACTTTAAGCGTTATTTTGTATACGGACGGACAGACGGACGGACAGACGGACGGACGGACGGACTGTACGAAACCATATCCAGCTTCGCTGGTAATAATAATTGTAATCACCTAATTGAAAATACATGCTACATTGGCGTACTTGAATTATTGTGCAATTGCATAACCTAATTCTACCAATTGACTGTGTACTACGTTTACTTACGGCTTTTCGCGGAATTTAATTAATTTATGAATAATTGTTTGTAGGTTTCTCTCTTTAAACAAAGTATTTCTATAAAATAAAACATCAGTATAGTAATTATCATCATAACTAAAGTTTTCAGCTACAAACTACAAAGTAGGAATATCAAGAACATAGCAAAACAAATTTTTGGACGCATACAGCTTTTATTAACTACAAAAAGATATACTTTTAGTGGATATTACTGTTATACATACATTTATAATAAGAAAAATGATTCTAAAACAATTTTGTTCAATTTTTGTAATAAATTTCTGTATAACTTGGATACAAGGTCAAGAAATTCCAGAAAATAGCACTACAGGTTAGATTCATATATATATACTCCATTTTAATTTCAATTTAGTTTCTACGTAATCAATTTTAATTTTTCATAAGATATTCCCATATTGAATTTTCTTATGAAAAAATTAATAACGGTTCAAATTCTTCTTTTAGGAGAAATTGATCGACATTTGAGAAAATTATTTTTGAAAATATTCACGGAGAAGAAGGATGGTCCTGGTGGAGACTTCAATTTTCCTGAACTATCAATGATTTCGTCTGTGTCTTCTGCAAATGTTAGACCCAAATACGATGTTGGAGTTTACAATAGAATAAATTCAACAGCATTCTTTTATGACGTAGATCCATTCAATCTGGAAGCTATCAAGAATCTTACGGCAATGCTAGAAGGTTAGCCAACTCCATTTATTCCACTCAATCTGAACCAAATAGGTTTTCTTTGACTTTTTACAAATAAAAAATATTAAATGTAACATTTTCAGGAAAAGGAGATCTGAAGGAAATAATTATGACTGCATTGCACTGCAGAGACGACCTCAATTGGAATTTATGGCTTGACGGAATTATTGGAGCAATTTTGCACAAGGGAAATGGTTTAAGTTCTTTCCTACCTCTTGTGGAACTAAAACCGGATTTAATGCTGACTTCGAATGTAATAGACAAAGCTATGGAACAATCGCGGAAACTTCCAGATGATAGAGTAAGGTCATCCATTTGTAAAAGTTGCAACAGTAGCGATTATCAGATTTAATTTTAAATTATAATTTCCCTGAGACATATAATCTTCCAGAAAGCAACGTAAATTAGATAACTCCGATGGGTGAATTGAATTCTGAAAGGCGAAATTGGGTTCCAGAATCCAATTTCAAATAAATATACAAATTCTAAACATTTGGCGACCCTGACAAGAAAAAATTAGATTTTTTAATGTATTTGGATAATTTAATTTCAGACTTGTGTGGCTGCAAAGGACGAGGATGCTGGAAAATGTAATGGAATCGAAAACGAATTGTGGTATTTCCGGGAAGATTTGATGGTAAACTCACATCATTGGTACTGGCATGTAGAATATCCAACAAATATTGACGCCCTGCTGGATAGATCTGGAGAACTGTTTTATTACATGCATCACAGTATGCTTGCAAGGTATAATCAATTATAATTCGTCGCTTAATGTTTTTTCTACAGTAAAAATACCTGACACACTCACGTTATTCCCGTAAATATAGTTACCCGAATGCACAGAATAAGACTCAGGTATTTTAGGCAGTTTTCAACGGTTCCTGTATCATGAAATTAAAAAAGCTAACTTTTCTTTAAATACCATATGCTTTTTTAGATACCATTCAGAAAGATTGTCGAACGAGTTACCTGCAATTGAGCCCCTTTCGATCACACTGAATGGAATTGTAAAAGAGCAATACTATTCTTTTCTAAAGGATGTTAATTCTGGAAGTTCCTGGACAGATCGTCCTCCCAATGCTTCTTTTACCGTAAAAAATTATTGTGCTTATTTTCATCACACTTTTCTGAAATTGTTTTTAAAATTAAATACAGTCATACAACTTTCTTTTCATTAAAAACTGAATTTATTTTTAAATTCTGCTCTGCTTAATTTAGAATGTTCAAAGAGACGACGTTAACATTACTATTACTGAACATGAGTTAAAAGGCCACCGTTTAACCAGTGCAGCCACAAGCGGTATTTTGATGACGGTATGAAAGATTCCTTCCATATTATAGAGATATGACAATAGGCGTATTGCCAAACGTACCCCAACGAGACTTAGAAAAAAAATCAACTTTTTGGATCCCCTTATAACCTAGTACCAAATACGAATTTTTCTACGATGTCCCGTTCATGAGTAATCAATGAGATCCGAAAAATCCGAAAATCCGACTTTTGCATTACTCTTTAACGTGGAAAATTAAATTAGTATTGTTTTAAAGCCCTTTCCTAGTGCTTTCGATTGATGCGTATTTGGTACAAGGTTATAAGGGGATCCAAAAAGTTGATTTTTTTCTGTCTCGTTGGGGTACGTTTGACAATACGTCTATTTGATATATTATACATGCAAATCAAACAGATGAACACCCGTGTATATAAATGTGTTGAATTTTTACACAATATTTTCAGCCGAGTGGTGAACCAGAAATTAGTCTGATGAATTTTGAGGGAATTGATATTTTCAGTAAAACTGTTGAGGCTTTAGATAATTTTTCTGCTAATATGGACTTCTATGGAAATTGGCACATATTTGGCCACATTTTACTGGCTTTCATTCAAGATCCAACCGGTGAACTTGAGGTATCCAGTATATGGCATTGCAATTATCTGTAAATGAAAACCAATAATACGTTTTCCAAAAAACTCTTTTTGACTTTTATCTTTTTCAAACACAGCTCGGACCTGGAGTGATGGGACATACAGAAACAGCAATGAGGGATGTAATTTTCTACCGATGGCATTTAACTGTTGATAATCTATTTAAGAAACATAAGGACACCCTCACTCCATATGCACCTCGTGGGGTAAAAAAACATTAAAGAAATTAAAATTAAAATAATTCTAATTTTTTGTAATTAATGCTATTTTAGGGAGAATTGCAATTAGTATGGCCAGGAATTTCAATCGAAGAATTAAAAGTCAAGTCAATCGGTAGAAAATCTGAGCTGCCTGCAAATACATTGTACACGTTTTGGAGGGAAAGACGATTTGATTTATCAAAAGGACTTGATTTTAAAAGAAATGCAACCATCTCAGGAACTGTTGATCTTTGTGTGGACCATTTAGATCATGATGAATTTGAATACAATATAACTGTGGTAAGTTAAAAGACAAAAACTATTTACAGCTAGTCAAAACTCTAAATTCTACTTGAAAGATGTCTAATGTTTCTCTGTTTACCTTTTCAATATTCCTTATAGGCTTATATTTAATGGCACTGGCACCATGTAAAAAATTAATCGTAATTTGCCATAATGTTTTAGACTTGTTTTACCATAACTTTATTTATTTACTAAAACAATATCCAAATACCATAAAAATGGGAATCAACCATATAAAAACTCATTTACTATAAGTTTAAGCAAAAATACCCAACGAAAAACTATTTTGATCATAATTTTAGTAGTAAAACCACCAAAAAGACGAAAAGACGCTCTAAAATTCGTTCCATTAGGGAAATTCCTTTATATGCGAAGCTTTACTAAATTAATCGTGTATCGTGACAAAATGTTGTGAATTGAGCTTTAATTATATCCAGAAAATTTAATAATTTTATTTGTCACATGTAATAAACTGTGGTTTATTAATTAACAGAGAAAAAGTCCGAAGCTGGAAAACAGTACTAATAAGGCTACGATCAGAATTTTTCTGGCTCCTCGTTTCAATCAAAAAGGGGAACGCTATTCGATGGAAGAACAAAGAAACTTGTTTTTTGTTTTGGATACTTTTAGCATTACCCGTAATGTTTTTAAATTTTGATCTTGAACAAAATTTTATTAATTTTTTTGTTTTTCTCGCAGAACTGATTATTTTATTTGTTGTTTAATTTCCAGTAAATAGGGAAATTAACGTGATAACCCAAAGTTCCAAGCTTTCCTCCTTAACCCTGGAATACGCAGATAGTTTCCGCCAATTAGAAAGGGATGATTTCCAGGATACCGGAAGATGTGGATGTGGATGGCCACAACATTTACTGATTCCAAAAGGAAAACCCTTGGAGGGGATGACGTTTGACTTATTTGCAATGGTAACTAATGGGGAGGAAGACCAAGTTGTCCAGGATTCTCCAGTTAATGATAGAAAAACCTGTTCACAAGGATATTTGTACTGTGGACTGATAAATCAGAAGTATCCAGACTCGAAACCAATGGGATATCCCTTTGACAGAAAAGTGTATACTGTTGCGGATTTAGGAGGGAGGCGACCCGTTGCCAATTTAGAAGAATACGTCAGCACAATTCCAAATATGAATGCTATTCAAGTAATTCCTTTTTCTAAGGAAATTCAAATTCTAGTTATCAAAAAAGTAGTATTAGTGGAATTTACACGCCAAAACTAATAATGGTTTTCTATTCCAGGTAAATATTAGTCACGAACCAAAACGGAAGGAAGCGGCAACAAATTATCTTTGATTTTTGATCAAAGCATTTCTGCATTAACAAAACAATATCAATAATTATTATTCTATCTACTTACCTAAAATATTATTTGCTTCAGTAAATATAAATATTAATATCAGTGTTTCGGTAATTACCAATTCCCACCCAAAACTTTTGGACTTCATTGTAATGAAGTCCAAAAGTTTTGTAAACATCAAAAATGATTGGGAAAATGCCAATGGGAATTGGGTACGTTAAATAGCATGACGTGTATGTATCCTGATTGTTCCAAAACCTTCCCACTATTCCTAATTTTTCCACTTTTATCACAAATAACGAATCTTTCTATCCTGGGAAATTGGGAATGTTGCCACATTGGAATTATTTCCCCCGAAACACTTATTGATGGTGAATGAATTAAGTAAGCGATGATTTCTTTAACTGCAATGAAATGAATTTTCCTCACCATTTTGCCTTTTTTGTCACAATTTTTTAATTTTTCTAGATAAATAAATAATTTTTATTTGTAGTAGTTTATTTGGGGCCTATTACTATTATCGCTAATTACTGCTATTTATATGAATTGTTTTCACTGGACAAGTGAAACAAATGCCATTCATTGTGTTATTTTCAAAAGAACACAGTCGGAAAATAGCGTCAAATATTTGGTTAGTGGACATATTTATTTCATGAGAAATATTTTGTTGTATAATACATTAATATATCATTGTTTATAACGGCAGTATTTGAATTTAGGATAAATAACACTTGAAATAACTTAAAAATTCTCACAATTGAATCAAAAGAAGAAAACACGTAATAAATACCGAGTAAAGACTGCATTTTGACTGGCTAGTTAGTACAACCGGATAGCTTTTGTGATATTACAATAATTCCAGACAAACTTATACATTAGACACCACATGTGTATTTGTGTGTTTTGCAAAAGTTCTGTCTAATCTTTTCAATCGTGATGCAGAATGCAATAATATATTGCCATACAAAAACATTTTGATTGTATTTCAGAGTTTAATAACCAGCAAGTTTTCGGATATATAAGTTTAGACCTCCAGAACAATTATTTGCTATCTATTTGCTATGGGTTAGGAAAATAGAGCGGAAATTTTTTGACAAAAAGTAAAATATTATGGAAAATGCGTTTAAACTAAATATTCCTCAAAGTCCATATTTCTAATCAGAAACGTATTTTAACATTATATTCCCTGTTAAGAAATACTTTTATAATTTTTCTTGAATTTTGGGAAGTTTAGTTTAAGGCGCTACAAAAATTAACTATTCTTGTCTATTTACATCTGAAAAGTGTATATTTTGCTACAATTAATTTTTAAAAAGATATTACCAATTAGCAAGTTTTTCATGCACATCCGAACTTTGGTGTGCAATATCTGGTCTATCAATCCGATTTTCAAATTCACACGAAAAGTACATTCACATACGTTAAGTTACACGAATGTGATCTGCTGGGATCTATTTATCAATAATAATAAATTCAAAATCAAACAATCCTGAAGCTATTTCTACAAAACATTCCAGATTTTGTTTTATTGAAAATAACAACTAATAAATGTTAAGTACATCATTATTAACCTTCCTATTCGAGTATTCCCATTATACAAAATATATATTTATTCGGTTATGTAATACTTATTGTGAAACCAAACCTCCGTTTAATATTTTTAAAGCTTTTCCGCTAAGCACCTTTTCACTAAGTCTGAAGTTTTAATAATATTTTCTGCCTTTGTATCTATACTTGCATCTGTGTGACGTTATTAACGTTTGTGACGAAGTTTATCTTTTTACATTTATTTTTACAAACACTATCTATTGTTTACAATATTACAATCACAATAATATAAAATTCCTAGAGAGCTGCGATTGACGTCCTACTTCCCAATAAATAATTATTTCGTGCTGAATATTTAATCTCTATAAAAATAAAAGCTTTTTTCAAACGGAAGTTAATGATTTTTTGATCACGCAGAAAGTACCATCAAATTAAATCATTAAGCAAATACATTTATACCGACAATTTTATTAAGTTACTTTTAAATAAGAGGTTTTTGGTAACAAGTACCAAAGTAGTCTTAATAATTGCAAACAAAATTTAGAATAATCCTCCTAATGAATTTAAAATACTACATTTTAGTCTTAATATTCCTAATTTTTAATTTAAACAGTATATATTGCCAAAAAATTGAAGAATGCGATTACGAAAATGATGAAAACGATTATGAAGGTACGCCATACTTTTTTACTTTTACAATATTTACATCGCCTATCGCAATATGCATAAAGGCATGGGAAATAATTTATGGTAATTCTTTAGATGGAGACGACGCAGATATGCAGAAATCCTATTTGGAAGTTTTCACAAAGAAAGCATGTCCATCCTTTGGCTTATTGTCTGAAAATGAGGATGAAACATTCACTGAAGTTAAGCCGGATATGTTCTTTTTCGATTCGAGTCCGTACTACAGGGAAGCAGCCATGAAATTCAAACAAATGCTCATGGGTACATAAATATTTTGATTGTAAATACTAAATACTTTTTTGATGAAATTGTCTTAAAATATTTTTTTTGATTTTGGTTTTTAGAGAAGGAAACATTAAAAGAAGTATTTTCAACTGCCGTGGATTACAGAGAGGAAATTAATCTTAATTTATGGCTTAACGGATTTGTTGGAACAATGTTGAGCAGAGGAAACGGTTTAAGTCCCTTTCTCCCCCTTGTGGAACTTCTGCCTGATTTAATGCTTCCTTCTAGTGCGATAGAAAGAGCCATTAATGAAACATTGAATCCCCGAAAGAAAAGGGTAAGCCTTACAAATTCCTGGAATATTTAAAATAATGCCCACTTTCCGTATAGATTCAATTATTCAAAAAGACTCCGTAAATAATTAAGCGGCTAAAATTGTTAATTGTATAAGTTTCTGTGTAAATATTTACATAATCGTTATATCGAGTGGACGTATAAAGGAAATAGTTTTAAACTTTTTGGTATAGTATACATTTACTTTACAACTGGCGACCCTGCCAAGAATGAACATTATTTTTTAACATTTCTAAAATAATAGTCCCTAGATACCTGCGTGACTGTTGACAAGAATGCTGGAACAGCTAACGGGATTGAAAACGAATTATGGTATTTCCGGGAAGATTTGATGGTAAACTCACATCATTGGTATTGGCACTTAGAATATCCTGTCGGCGTTACAGTTCGGCTTGACAGATCTGGAGAACTGTTTTATTATATGCACCACAGTATGCTTGCAAGGTATGTCACACTTTACTAATTTTCCAGAACATATTAAATATTAAAATAAAATAAAAATAAGTAAACTGTTTAAAAATTACAGAATAGATAATTTCGTTTTGCGAAAACTATTAATGAAATAAATTAAATTGTATAAATTCAAGGTACCATGCCGAAAGACTGTCTAACAACCTTTCTCCAGTAATACCACTAGTGATAAGCAAGAACAGACTTGTGAGAGACCCTTATTATACTTTTCTTAAAGACATCAACTCTGGACGAAATTGGTCGAGTAGATATCCCAATACCCGCATTAGTGTAAATATTATTTTTTCTAATCATTTTTACAATATTCTACTACTTTCTGCATTGTTCGTACATATTTCTGGTTTTAATTTTAATATATCTTCTCTTAGGATGTGAATCGTACTGAATTCGGTTTTGATTTGGATATCAGGGTGTCAGATCATACAAGAACTGGAAAAACTTTGCGCACAGCTGCCAGAAATGGAGTTTTGAGAACGGTTTGTTTTATTTTTCTTGTTGACCTGGATTTTCATTCGAATTTTCAAAATTAAAAACAGTTTTCTCATAAATTGTAAAATAATTTTTGATTGAAAATTGCAGCCGAAGGGTCTTCCGAACATTAATTTGAAAAACGTTGCTGGAGTTGATTTTTTGGGGAATACTCTCGAAGCGCTAGATAACTTTTCTGCTAACATGGAAATCTACGGAAATTGGCATAACTTTGGCCACTTTATACTTTCTTTCATTCAAGATCCAATCGGTGTACTTAATGTGTGTATAATTCGAATAATTTATTTCTTACAAAGTTGACAGGTTTTTGAATTTTTATTTTATGCTGTGTTTTTAAAAGGTCCCTCCGGGAGTGATGGGTAGTACAGCAACTGCAATGAGGGACGTCATTTTTTACCAATGGCATACAACTACAGATCAAGTATTTCTCTTACATAAGGATACCCTCCCTCCATATTCCCCAACAGAGGCAAGTAATCGAATTAAAATCATAAAAATTAAAATACAATTAAGTTTCCTAAATTCAATGTTTTAAACTATTTTAGGGAGAATTGCAATTATTGTGGCCAGGGATTTCTATTGATGATTTCGAAGTAAGAACCGTCGGTAGGGCATCTCCTCCCCCTGCTAATACTTTGTACACATTTTGGAAAGAAAGAAGATTTAATATTTCAAAAGGATTGGATCTCCTTCGAAATACATCTGTAGATGGAGTGGGATCAGTGGATGTTTGTGTGGACCATTTAGACCATGATGAATTTGAATACAATATTACAGTGGTTAGTATTTTTCTTAACATTATTTATTTATGAGTTCATTTTCTATTTAATTTTTTTAAATATGGCAATTAATAGTAAATAATTAATGTAAATAGGAACGAAGTCCACGATTGAGTAGCAATACAAATGCCACTGTCAGAATTTTCATGGCTCCTCGTTTCAACGAAATCGGGAATCGCTACACGATGGAAGAGCAAAGACAATTATTTTTCGTACTGGATACTTTTACAGTTACTCGTAAGTAGTAAAAATATACTTTTGATACAAGGAAACGTTAAAACTCATTTCTAAAGAGGAACGAACATTTTTTTCAAAATGTCATCAAAGGTCAATTCGCTCAAAATGTACCATTACAGATATTCTTTTATTCGGGGTCTGATAATTTTGAATCGAATCATAATATTGCATAAATGCGCCCAAAATACCTTGCGAAGTTAAATTAAAAGGGAAAAATTAAAACTTCCTCCGTAAATATTACTAAACCATAGTTAGTTAAGTTAGTGATCCCTAAAGAAATATTTTTGACCTAATATACACAATAGTGTTACACCAAATATAATTTTCAAGAGTATAACTGTCCGTGTTCAAAAAATTTAAATGCAATTCTTCAGAAATGTGTAAAAATATTTTGTTTGATTTATTTCCAGTAAGCAGTGAAGTAAATGTGATAACCCAAAGCTCTAGACTCTCCTCTTTAACTCTGGAATACACAAAAAGTCTCGATCAGCTCCAAACTGATGCTCTTGATGACAAGCCAAGATGTGGATGTGGATGGCCACATCATTTACTCATTCCAAAAGGGAAACCCCTGCAGGGGATGACATTTGATTTGTTTGCGATGGTAACTAACGGGGAGAATGACAGAGTTGTCCAGGAATCTACAGTTAATAATAGACGAACATGTTCACAAGGATATTTATACTGTGGACTGATGAATCAGAAATATCCAGACTCGAAACCAATGGGATATCCGTTTGACAGAAAAGTTTACAATGTAGCAGATTTTGACGGGCCACGAGCCGTCGGCAGTTTAGAAGAATATGTCCACAATATTCCAAATATGAAAGCCATTCAGGTAAATAGAAAACCATTTCCCCATGACTTTAATTTTTATGCTGTTGTGTTTACAGTTTACACCTATTCCAAAAATCTTAAGGCCTCATCCTATCAAAAATTGGTTTAATGATTAAATAATTGTAAATATAATTTGATTTTTACATAGGTGACCATAATTCATGAACCGGATCGAAGGGAGCGTGCTGCTTCTACCCCGTTTATGAATATATGAGAAAAAACAAGTTATCTTCTACGTCAAGTTTAAATTCAGTTATAATTCAAATGACTAGAATTTCGGGACTTTAACTTTTGAAGATTTTTTATGTCAGTGTTGATAAATGTTACGCGTGTTAATAAATATTTATTAATTTTAAATTAATTATGATTGAAATGGTTTGACTATTTGATATTTTGTGTATTTATGTCCAGTAGTTTTTTTTTATTAAAGTATAAATTTACTTTTCGGGTATTTTAAACTTAGATTAACTATCACAATTTTAATAAATAGAAAATGAATGAATGAAAAATGCACAACTTGTGTAATGTTTCTTTGTACATAAGTTTTGTTTGCACAGGTATTAGCCAAATAGTGTCAAGGTATGACTATCATAGTAATTGAATGAGTATCATAGATAATTTGATAAATAGAGCAAGGTCACGGACAAGATGCTATGTTGAGAATTTGAAAAACTTGCTGACTGTGTGTTAGAATTTTCAATATTGCTCAACCTGATGAAAGTAACTTGGGGCAAATCGGTTGAAGAATTTCTTTCGATGAGCGTGCACTTTCTTATCTTTTGGTGGAACTGGAGGAATATCCCTGTCAGCTTCTTTGATAACAGTTTCGTTGAAATGTTGTTGACTCTCGTAACGAGTGTAATCGCTCAAGTAATATTCTGGATCATTTCCGTAACACTGTTTGCAGCAGAACAAGATCAACAATTGGCGACGAACTCTTTGACACTTCGAAATGCGATGACTTAGACCTGCGGTTGCAGCAATCGGAATAGATGTTTCGCACGGGCCCATTTTGTAATGTGTGTGCGCAAGTGCACTACTCCAGGCTGAAAATAATTAAATTCCATAATTTATAATAATAAAAATTATTCCTTACGTAATTTAGTAATAAAGAAGTCTGAGCTGAGTATTATCTTCTAATTTACTAAGCTATATATTTGTTAAGGAGCTTGCATCCTCGATGGGAATGCTCTGTCTGTCTGTCCGTCCGGTTGAGACGTAACTCAAAAATGGTTTGAGATATCGATTTCCAATTTTTAGAGTAGCCTATTAGGGTCTATTAGGGACACCATTGAAAAATGGGGGTTTAATCCGGTTTCATCACCTCGGAGTTATGACCACGCCCACATTTTTTAAAATTGCAACATATGGCAAGTGGGGTACAATTTCATCAATCGACTCCACCCCTAAAAGATATGGCCACGCCCACAAAATTTTTGAATTGCAACATGTGGGAAATAAGGCATCGTTGGGAAGCTGTTGCCACCAGGAATACAACTTTGAATCTCAATGTACCCCGGATGTGAGACAGCTCATAATTTCAGGTGAATTTGATCCATGATCACCGCGATCACCTTAATGATCACCATAATTTACTTCAAAGATAATTATGCAAGTTCCTTTTTTACATCGATTACCACGGTTTATTTCTATAATTTTTCGCAACTCTGTGCAAATTACTTAAAAATCCCTACCTACCTATAAAATGTCTTTTCTGACACGCAATGGCTTCAGGGTCTTGACTCTCTTCTTCGAGAACTTCCTTAAAGTCTTGGAACCCTTCCTCAAGAACTTTTAAAGCGTCCAAGTTATTTCTTGACAGTCGTCTTGTGACGATATACTGACCAGCAGCAACTTCATTTACTGGCTCCTCATAGACACTTTCAACCGTCAATACATCGACTTTAGGAAGTCCACTAGTAGACGTAGAACCGTCTACGGGATTACGATCTTCAATATGGTGATAGTTGAATAATCTTCCATGGCGGGGCATTTTGATTTTTGAGATGAGTCACAACCCAACAACTGTCAATCCAGGAATTCTCAGCGCATTTCAAATTTTCAACCTAAAATAAATGGATTTCAATAGAAATAGGATATTTTAATTAATAAATAGGGTCCCTGAGCTAGAAAAATCATAAATACTTTATAAACAAAGGAGTTACTATATCAATCATCAATAGGCTTATTATATTTAATTGATGAAACCTCAAATACATCAATTTACCCAAAGAATGTTAATTCATCTCAAAAATGGGGAACGCATCAACTAATTACTCACTTACCTTAACTTTTAATTGAGAATCCTTAATTTTTTTACAATTTTTATTATATTTATGGCTACATTGCTTCATTTTTTAGGATTTGTATCCCTTTTTCAATGAGATCATCGGAGGAACTTCAATATACTACAATACTACCCTGTAATTTGAATTGATGTCTGCTGGAACCGTTTTTGAGTTATATGTTGCAACCGGTAGACAGACAGACAGACAGACAAACACAGCAATTCCAAAAAGGAGACAAGTTTCTTAATAAATGCAAAATAACTAAATGTTCATTCTTTTCAAATAAAAAAATGGGGAGAATCATTTTGTAGCATATTATTTCTTATAGTTAGTATAAAGCTTATCAACCATATAATTATTGTGTGTGTTTTATTTATTTACTCAATAAATAAAACCTGACGGTGAACAGTGACGCAACTGCGTATTAATTAACTGAGGGATTTGACCTTATGGAATTCGGATTACTAGGAAGCCATTTAAGATGCTGATAAGAATTAATACCAACACCAACTCACAGCCATAACCTGCTAATATTATTAATATTTACCAACTAGTAGAAACCAGA
>JAQFYC010005941.1:0-13187 GCA_034694165.1 Tomocerus mixtus | reverse complement strand
GGGCCCCTCAGGGCCCTTCGGGCCCTGGGGCCCCAAAGCGTTGCTTTGGCTGCTTCCCCTGTAGTTCCGCCACTGACCATTACATAAAACGAGGAAAATATTAGATACTGTAAGTTTTAATGTCTTATGTACGTACATATACTTTTCCCAATATTTTTTAAACAGCAATAAGAGCAAACAAATATAAGCACACCGGAAATGGTCCCAGTGTCTTATGGTACTTTTCACCTTCTACATAAATACATATCCGTATAAAACCTGTTCATAGGTACCTACCTAAGTATTATAGGAAGAGTAAGTAAGGAGCATTTGAGTTTAGTTGAGATCAGAGTCTATTTGAGTCCAGTTCAGTCCATTCCACTTCCCATCCCATGCTCCCAATTATTTTTATCGCTCACATTTGTCACAACAGACAGCATACGTAGGTTGTTGGAGAAACTGAAGGAATGAGTCCGTTTTCTGTGAACTGCATTGGAATAGGAAGGAAGTAGTAATACAGTGACGAGAGGAATATCCATACATGTACCTACATGTATTTGTAGTATATGTTCGAGGAAAGGCAGACAAGGAAGTCGAAAGGCTTAATCAGCTCGTTTTCACGTAACTCACATAAGAAAGAGTAATACCAATGGCTACATAAAGAGCCAACTTGAGTACTTAAGGCAACTCCATGACATGAACTCTCAATTGATATTGATACTACACATATTGTTCCCTGTGTGTTATCGTATGTAGTAGGTATATGTAATCTAATGTACTGTTACTGTACATACTTATGTAAGTAGGTACTACTGATATAGCATATTAGCCACAGTTATGTTATGTTACTGTTCAGCAGTTTACTTTTACTTTCTTTTAGTACTATTACATAGGATGAACTTTCTAATATTTATTATTCCTTATAAATTTATGTACTATTAGATAATATATTTATCTAATACACACCGTACATAACAGACAGATACCAAAGAACAGAACTAGAGCAGTTAGCACTTGTTCTGAGTGTCCATGTCTTCTGTACGTCTACGTACAAAGTAACATTCATTTTTCTTTTGCACAAATTGCCCTCTGACTTCTAACTTCTGACTTTGCAAAAGATCTCTGTCTATGTATGTACACTACACCTACAGTTGCTACAGTATTTTGAGTCCAGTTCATAGTTCACATAATAAATGCCCTGTCTTGTCTTCTTCTACTCTGAACATACAGAATTAGATTTCTTGGTAAGTAGTAAGTTTTATTGACATATGAGTAATAATATTATTTTATTTGTTCTTACGTACTTACGTAATGCAAGATGTTTACCAAAATTTTCGCTACTAACTAATGTCTTTGCAGGCTTATATGCTAAAAAGAGTACATAAGAGGAGAAAAGTACCTAACAGGACACATTCGTAATAATAATGTAATAACTAACAATAAGAAAGCAAAGTAAAAGTGTCGAGTAAGCAATATTGTCACATATTTCTTCTCTTATACTTACTTATTATAGTTACTGGACTAAAGTGAAAGTCGAAAGTCGAAAGTGAGTGTCAAATCAAGGCAAGGCGAGTCAACTCGCTTTCTATGTAAGTTCTGGTAATAAGTATTGTATTAGAGTGTGACAATGACAAGGGAGAAGGCCAGACCAGTCTGGAGACCATAGGAAACTGTTAATGTTGTCCAATTCTCCAATCTTATACACCATGAACTACTTCTTGTCACTTTTCCTCTTACTTATAACTTTTCCTTGCATTGTGCTGGCTGGGTGATGAAATATGAGTCGGGCATCATCAAATTATGCAGCGTCATTCTTATATTTAGGTTAAGCTTTTTCAATAGGTCTGCTTTCTAATGCTATTGTATATACCTATATAAGTAATGTATCCTTGTAACTTGTAAAAGTGTTAAGTTTACTATTATATTGGTACAATAGTAGCTTTCAGCTTTGGTCTGATCTAAAATAGGATTATATTACTTGAAGAAGTAGGCGTATACAATATAAACTATGTTTTCGTCTTTTCGTGGCCATTACATGGGAATTCTAAATCATTGCAAATCTTCCTGTCTACAGACTTCATGGGTGACATAAGCATTAGCCTAGAAAATTGAAATATTACTCCATTTTTAAGTGACTGGGTTTTGAGGTTAGTATTTCTGTATATGTACGATTACAATTTTGTTCCTAACTAGATACATTTAATAATATCATATCGTTCAACGAATTATGCTCATCTAGCCCCTATTGTGTATCATTATATATAATTATGGTTAATTAACTTACGTAGATAAATACAACACAATTAAAGAATAATTAAGTTTAGCTTTCGGTATTTTTATTTCATTTTCATAATGCAAAATATTAGTAGTAGGGAAATATAGGAAAGTAGATTTTGAGAAAGAAATATTATAGGTATTCATTAATAAATCCAACAATTCAATGCGTTGATTGTTTGTTCATTAAACCATATAAGGACAAATCCCGGTTCAACTTCCGCTGTCACTCAATAAACAATTCTATCGATGGAGCAACAGGTTCTTCGTAAATTAGAACGTCTATGAATTAGAAAAAAAAAAAATTTGCTGGTATTGGTGAAAGGAGTGCGAGGAGTAGTATGTCAAATATGACGGCATAATGCTAAATAATAATTTAGTAGATACAGATTATATTTTAATCATAGCAAACTGTGTGGCTATATTAAGAAGGAGTTCCATGCGATGCGACATAAAACGTCGTCATAGAATGTTTAGAATATAATATGTATCTAGTTCTAGACGGTTCCATGGATTTTGAAGAGGTTAGGCTCAACGGATTCACTGGCTAGAACATTTTGTGATGACATTTTTGCACTGGAAGTCGTAAAAACCCTAAGAGAGTATGCTAAACTCATTTTTCTGTTTTCATGCATGTACATGCCTATTAAACTTATATTAAGGTAAGTTTTAAAAATGTCATCACATGATGCTCTAGCCAGTGAATTCAGGAATCCGTTGAGCCCAACCATTTCAAAATCCATTGAACCGTCAAAAATAGAAACGAGACAGAGATGTGAAATACATTAGAAACTTACGGCGGCTCTGGATTGTCTTGCCCGTTCAAGCAGTGCTACAGATCGGAACGATAATTTTTTAAATTGGATTACTAAGCAGAAAGAGCCTCGCCTTAATTATAAAATTGTACCCTTACCTCGTGTAGCTTTGACTAGTGGCGCTGCTGGCGCGTCTACTTTTTCAGGGGCAACACGTAGGATATGTCCTGTGTTTAACGCATAAAAGAATTTATAAATCGTAAAATATTTATTTAGGCAAACTCCAAATACCTCAATTCGCAATACCTATAATAATATTTAGCACGAAATTATAATCGTAATCTGCTTTACAGGAGTAGGTAACCCTGTATACGCAGTATATGCGCATCATATTAATCGTAATCATACATATAGGTATATGCTACAAATTATTTTGATGGAGCATATATTATTATTATATTACTAAGTAAGTAGAAAAGAGAAACTAGATAGCATTTTACTGCAATTGCATAATATGCCTGTTTCCTTATAAATGTAATTTTATGTAATAATTATGAAAGCTTACGGGTATTTGTTTTAGTAAGTTCATCTTTTATTGGGGCATCACCATTCTCTGAAAATTAAGTAAAATAGTTTTAATGATTAATAAACCTTAAAAATCAATTTAAAATCATGCAATATCAGTCAGTGGTACCTTCTCGAACATAGAGTATGCGATTTCCGTAACCGTAATCTGCAAAATAAAGTGCGTTGATAAAGGCTTATGTGATAATATGATTATCTTAATAAAATGGATATATTCTGATTGTGTATAGCTTACCACCAACAGAAGGCGACAACTCAATAAAAGCTGCAGAAGTGTACGCCACAGCTACGGCTAACAAAATAATGGCAATCTTCATTTTTTAAATATATTTTGTTGAGTTAACAGAAAGTAACAGTTCAGTTAAATGGTGTACTGTGAATAAAAGTATAGCCACGGTGTGTCCGCTTTTATACCACGAGACACCTAATTAAAGTTTCTCTCCTTTTATCAAAATACAATATTCTGCCGTCCAAATTTGGTAATGATAAACCTAGGATAATAGTAATGACATGGTGCTAGTTAATTATACTGTGTTGTAATCATTGTCACGCTACTTTATTATGTGTCAAAGATAATATAACTATGCTACCCGTCAACCGATGTCATTTTTGCCTAGATATTCACACTTACAAACCTAAAAGTGGTAGCATCAAATATTCCCCCTTATTTCCTAGTATCATTATGCATTTTAAATAAAAGAGAAGAAATTATAATTAATAATAGAGCCAAAGAAATATATTTTAATAGCACGTTTCGTTAAAATGCTTTAGCCATACTTGAAACTATGTTATTTAGCTGAAGCTAATTAAGAACTAAAGACCATCTCATATTTCTTATCGTGATAAACAAATCACCAATATAGCAACAGTAGGTTAGTTCCGGGATCAAGGTTGTAAGTTGTAATGATGAAATTATTATATAATAAGCTGATGCGCAGAAAATGTGGAATGACCTTCATAGGTTAATTCGTAATGAGCTAAATAAATAACTATACAAGATAAATCTCAGGATTAGCAGTTAATTATATACATAATAACTATTTTTGTTTCATACCTTGCCTTGGCATCTTGCGCAACATTGCAAGTACATCATAGGAGATAAATGCATTAAATCAAGTTATTGCATCAATTGATCTATTTATTTGTTTTATTTTAGAAATCTCACTACTTTGCTTGTGGAGTTTCTTATAATATGAGTGCATGTAGCATGTATATACTGTCTGTACACGTTGTATAGACGTACGTGTACTGCAAGTGTCATTCTTACATGTATAATATAATTTTGAATTTTTCAATTTGAATTAAAGGTTTTTGAGTAAAATTGCAACAGGATATGGGAGCAAGTACAAAAGGGACACTTTGCTTTAAAAATTGATAAAATTGTATTGTTTATGCATTATGTATGTGAAATAAACCATGTTCAGGACAGGATACATCTACGGTGGTGCACAGCTTACTTATACTACTATATAGTACTCCATTCCATTCTTTATGTTAATTCAATACCTTGACTATAGTCACACTCAGTGCCTCAGAAGAAAGCGGTTCCTTTTCCTTCCTTTCCTGAGTGCAAATAAAGTACAACAATGTTTCTGTTGTTTATAGTGCATTTATAGAGCATAATATCTTTAGTACTTTACCTTAGCTCTTTAGATTCTGTAAGATATAATATTACAGATAGAGCCGGTTTCTTTCTGCATGCATAAGGCTTTTCACAAATGTTTCACTTTCACTTGTATCGTCGTATCCGTCTTTTACGGGAAGCTTTCTCTTCTCCCATTCTCCTGCGTTATAGGTTGACAAACGACCTTTTCCTTCCAGTTTATTGCTTGTCAGGTTTTTTCTTGTCTTGATTTGCTGCACACGGTGTCCTGTCCGTAGTCTGATCCATTGGAAAAAGTAATACCCAAAAGATTTCAGAAATAAAATAAAGTGCTATATAGACATGTACATTGGTTTTGGGGGTATATCTTCAATAGTAGTAAAGGTTTCAATGCAAGTTTATAGAAAATGGTTAGGGAAGGTGTGTCATGTCAACTAAACTGAAACTATAATAGGAACAGTTACAATCTTACAATACATAACAGTACATATAGCATTGCGTTACCTACGTAAAGTGAAAATGCAAGGGAAAAGTAAGAAATGAAGGCGAGGAAGGAAGAAAGTTTAAAAGAGAGTTTAGATTGTTATCTTTTGCTTTCCTGGCTTGGTTCTGGTTCTGGTTCTGGTTGGTGTCGCTTTGCATTCTATTCTCAATACATTCTAGTATTCTATTGTGTATTGTATTGTGTATAACTTTATTCTATTACATCGCATTGCATATTGTTACATGTGGGTGTAGGTGTACTGTAGGGTGTACATTGCATATATGTATGTGTGTATGTTGATCTGTATGGGAAATACATAACAGAAAGAGGGAATTGGGTGTGCATGTAGTGTTAGTTTTAACTCTTTTGATGTATCACCCACTCAGAATAGAACATACCGAAGGTACGTGAAGGTACAACTATAACATAACATAAAGGAACTAACAAAAACGGATAAACCAACTTATCGAATTTGTTTCTTTGTACAACAACCAAACTATCATTGTACATTTATACCTTAAAGATGCAATGTTACAGGGATTTGTATTTTTTAAGCTTTTCTAGTAATTTTAGGAAGGTAAATTGATATACAGGGTGTCCCCGCCAAGACAGGATGGGCGCTTTACATGTAGGTATATAAAAGCTGCCACAGTGATCTAACTAATGATTAGTAACCCGACATTTAATACACCATTCGAAAGCCCAACTTAATGCAATTCAATTAAACTTGGTTTCATTAAAATCGGTTGGTATTTAATGGGTCAAAAGTTAGATTGAAAATAAAAAACCGAAAATCGACGTTTTAAATTTTTGTGAATATTTTAGAAACATTTTCATTTTCGTAGTCCAAAATAACAAAATTGCCTAGGAGGAAGTTCACTTTTGGATAGAAACTGTTTTTGGGCCACAAAAATTTGAATAATCAACGAAAGTTTAAAAAGTCGATTTTCGGTTTTTTATTTTCAATCTGACCTTTGACCCATTAAATACCGACCGATTTTAATGGAACCAAGTTTATTTGAATTGCATTAAGTTGGGCTTTCGAATGGTGTATTAAATGTCGGGTTACTAATCAGTAGTTAGATCACTGTGGCAGCTTTTATAGACCTACATGTAAAGCGCCCCATCCTGTCTTGGCTGGGACACTCTGTATTGACCAATTATTAATAATTTTTAGATGTTTTCTTATCTGGGGCATTAATTTGCCTAATCTGCGATAAGTATCTGTATTACGATTTGACTTTATTACTTGGTAATGCGCTCACCTTCCTAATAAAATATCTGGAGGGATAAAAAATTGTAACATTCATAAGCTGTCAATAGATGCGTAATTTTTTTTCGAAAAAGTCCCCAAAATAGGAAACTAGAATTTAATTAGTTCACAAAATGGATTAGTAATAATTCATAGGACGTATTTACAAATATATATTTTCCTAATACACAATATTCCTGTAATCCTTTATGTACTTATTTTAAAGGTGGTATATATATATAGTAGAGCTTTTTTGTTAGGCGTGTACCGTGTACCTATATAGCTGCACGTATCTATGTACCTATTTTGATGTATGTACATATAAATAGTACTAGTAGACAAGATAGTTTAGTGACATCTTTATTCAGTGCGCTATTAGTGTGTGTACTGCGTATTATTTTCCATTCTATGACTCTGTGATGCTCTGTTGTGTATTTTATCGTGTAGTTTCGTAGTTGGTAGTATGGTGTGTGTATGCAAAAAACAAGAGTGAGTGACATGACATTTGGATCGGTTCAATTTCACGGTTTGTGAAGCCGTATAACAACGTGTAGTGTGTAGTTAGTAGAAGAGACTCTACCTTAACATCTTATTTTTTACGTGTCAACCTCAAGGGAAAGTCAACAACTCTTTGGAGAGTCGTAAAAGGTGAATTCTTAAATTAGATCGAGAGAATGACATTTTTGACAAGACAATTCCACTATCACTATTTACTTATGCGTTTATTGTTATTCCTGTTCAGTTCTAAAAGAGGTCTATAATGAAAAACATTAGTGCTTATGTCGTGCTAGTTGATATTGACTCTCTCGTCTCAAACTTAATCAGGTGTACATTTACAAACTGCATTGAATATTGAACAAACTGTCTTAAATTGTGTAAAAATAAATAAATACTATACTTAAGACACAAATGGAGAAAAATTCAAAAGATAGGTTAAATACTGTATGCATAAAGTAGATGAGTAGAACTGAAAAAGCATAAAAATCTTATCCAATTTAAAATGGTAACATATATGAATCTCACTAAATTCTTAAATTAAGTTTCACAACGTCCACTAGTACAACTTTAATATTGAGGATGTCCATTAATTAGAATATGTACATGACCAAGCTTCACCCGATCGACCTAATGAATTTATAAACATATATTAATGGACATCCCAATTTATTTTCTAGCGGCAGTTAACAATAATATCCATTATTGATCATTTTTATTAATGCGTTGTGCTATACTTTTTTGACACTGAGTATGACTTCCACTACAAAAATATGCTCAAAACCACCCATGAAAACATATACAAGGGTATTTTTCAGTTTAAATTCGCTGTAATTTTTATATTTTAGGCTCCTAATGATAATCTATGTTTTCTCTCCAATGTAATCTAATTACTGTAGTATAGATACTAAAGATCTTTAAATTATACGTCCTTAACTATACTACTTAACGCAGATATACCAGAAACAAAGAACAAAACGTAGCTTAGCTAATTTAGCTTTCAATAATCTTCATAGTAATTAAGTGGTTCACATTTCGCTATTGTTTCGACATTAATACACGCTTAAGTACATATAACCACCCCAGTTCTCCTTATTATAGTGTTAATGTTGCTCAAATGCTATATCAGAACGTATAACACAATTAAGTATCTATATGTACTTAAATTTGATACTTCGTCTTACTACTTTTTGTGTGAATTTGTGTGAATTCATCCGGATTCCGTTTCGGACTACATAAGTACCTACTTACGATTAGTAGCCACTCTTGGAAGTTTATCGCGTAGGTGTTTCACTGTTTCTATTCAAAGAAGACGCAAATCAAGATGGCGCGATGAGATGTCGGACGGAAGGAAAGAGAAAAGTTCTTTTGATGACTTTCATCTTTCCTTCGTTGATGTGATGGGAGTGCTTAGCTTTTGTAACTCGAGAATGAAAATGAAATGAAAGTGTTGATGATGATGATGATGACGGGAATGGCAATGTCTTGGCTTTAGTTGAATGAAATTCAGTTTATGTAGTTCAGTTTGGTTGGCTCACTTTATAAAAAGTATTTTAGCCATATGCAAGGATATAGACTATATTTATGTAGGTATTAGGTATACATATTATATTACAGTCGCATATAAGGTTATGGTTTGGTTTAGTAGTTTAGAAGTTGCTGTATGTAGTTATTATGTCATTGTGCGGTATGGGAGGTAAGTTGCACCTTACTTTAGGTAGGTATCTATGTAAAAGCTTAAGAATGTTGATATGAGTAGAGTATACACACATTCAGTGGTTTTCCGAGAGTGATGATAATGATGATGATGATGTCGGCATTTGAAAAGTTTTTTCATTCATTCACTCACTTCTGTTTGGTAACTACTCTACATTCTACATAGCGTGGCTTTATAAACTTGGCTTTATAAAGGCTGAATACTTGTGTACTTGCTCTTTATTGTAATATAATGTGAAAATTAGGCTAAGAGGATGTGACACTTTAAACTTTCACTTTTGTGCTAAATATCTTTTGAATTTAGGCATGCTAGGGTAAGCAAATGAAGAAAAAGTTTACAACATTCCTGAATAGTAGCAGTAATATAGGAATCTGTAGAGAAATCTAAATATATTGTCAAATTTTGTAACTTATGTAAGCTTAGCCACAAAATTACCTAATGATAGGTATTAGTAGGCTTAAAGAAAGCACTAGATTAGCAGTAAGTACCATCAAGAAAATACTTGAAGGGAATGCTGATTTCAGTGATCATTTATTTTAAGCTACCGTAATGTTAGGACAATTTCGATGAGTACCAAAGTACCAATGAACAGACTAATAATTTCCCATAATTTGCTCTACTTCGAGTTATAAATTTTGATGACATTATAAAATGTTGTAATAATGCTACTAAAATATTATATTTATATATTATGTATTATATATAATACATAGTATTAAATATGTGTGCTTACATACTCCACCTACAGATAAGATACTATATGAATTGTTCTGTCATCTGTAATTGTATTAAAAAATAAAATATTGTTAGTATTGATTAGTGTATATATACATACTCTACGTGAATATATTTATTATCAGTAACAATTACTACTGCGGGTAACAGGTCATCGAACTAAGTATAAAATAGGAAATTGATAATTGTCCGTCTCAGGATATGGGATATCTCAAAAGGATAAATGTTAAGGGAAGCAGAGGAAGTACACGAAGCAAAAATGACCTCATACAATATTATATTTATTGTTATCATGTTCTTAAGTTTACTTGTATTACTTTGACTTCCAGCAAAAAAGAATTACAATCATATGCCTTGTAATTATAACTAATAAAATGACATTTGGTACTTATGGTACGATATAGAAGGAATACAATACATACAAGAAATGGAAAAAATGTTTTAGTAGCAGTTAGCAAAATATTTTTCAGAATATTATACCTATATAATATTATATAAGCAATCGTGATGCAAAACTATTTAGCGATAACCCGTTTCCGGTTCGTGTTCATCCATGAGCCACTGACCTTTTATATTTACATGGACCAGCATAGGCATAGTAATATATAACAAAGAAAGAGCTGAGTGCATATAATTAATATAATAGTAGTGCATGTGTTTACAATAACAATATTATGTACAGTGTGCAGTACAATACAAACCCGACCACGCTGCTTAATAGAATTTGTGTCACGGTCTACGATTCTGTACCACGACCACGATAGATTTTGTCTAGTTACCTATTGTAAAGTGCGGATGTCTGTTAATCAGTATTCTATAAATGCTTACTGCCTCTTGATGATTAGAAACTTACGTATGTACTTACAAAGTTACAAACTGAAGTAGCTTCTCAATACACAAGTATGGAATAGTTTGTACGACATATAACAGAACAGATTTTCATTACATTCCAAAATTGTTGAGAGATTGCAACTTTATAACCAAAACATTAAGTCGGCCTGCTTTGGGGTGACACGGTTTTCCTTAAAGGTTTTCCTTAAACATTCTCAAACTAACGTGCACCGCAATGAATTATTTTATTTTAATTATTGCAATAATTTCCATCTCCATTGAAATTTACGCAGAAGAACAAATTTTAGAACCTGAAGGTGTCTACGGAAGCCATTGCAATGAAACAAAAATGTGCAAATTCGAAAACGGGCTATTTTGCTCAAAGGACACAATGACTTGTATGTGTATGAAAACAAAGCGGCTGAATTCTGCTGATTTTGAAATCATGGAGTTTGACGAGAAACGTGGAAAATGTGTTGGCCAGCTTGATTCCTACTGCATGTATAAAAAGCCCAACAAACTCCTTGATTCAGGTTTTGAGCTAGTTCCAATGACGTGTATCGAAAACGCAATTTGTGACTACGACACTGAAAAGTGTATTTGCAAAGAAAAATTTTATAGGACATCCAACGATCAGTGCTTACCAATAAAATTCTATGGTGAACCATGTTCTCCTGATGTAAGGAGTTGTTCGCATGAAGCCCATCTTAGATGCGATGAAAATGCTAAAGTGTGTGTTTGCAGTCGGGATTCATTGATATACAGTGAACAACAGAAAAAATGCATGGTAGCTATAGGAAATAGGTGTCAAAATTACACTGCAATGGGAATTGGATGCATTGATAACACTACCTGCGAACACTATGACCCTACTAATAGATATAACAGAAGGGATGCGTGTCGTGTTTTAAATGTAAATTATGGAGAAAGATGTGACGATAATCACAAATGTACATATAGTATAAGTATGTCAACGTGGCTTAAATGTCAAGATGGAACATGTATTTGCTCTGAACACAACGAAATTTTCAGCAAAGAAAAGAATTATTGTGTCTATAAGTTGGGGGCAGGGCCTTGTCAGAGTACCGCATCATGCCCTTATGCTAGCATGTGTTCAAATTATAATCAGTGTATTTGCGATTCTGAACACTTTGAAAATGATGGAATATGTGAGCCAAGAAAAAAATACGGGGAAACTTGTAGTGCAACTGGAGACGAATGTGCGGAAACTTTGCACTGTTCTTCTGGCACTTGCCAATGTAATGTGGAGGATCATATTTTTGAGGATGAAACACAAAAATGTGTTATTCCATTGGGAGAATTTTGCTACCACTCAATTGGGAGTAACAACATAGCTTTCAAATGTGCTCAGAATGCTTCATGTATTAAAGGATTTTGCAAATATCTTGAAGATAGTATAGATAAAGATTTAGCAACATTATCTGCAAACGGCACTCAAGAAAACGCGACTACAACTACAGATATTTGTAATTGGGATTCTCAGTCCAATGGATTGAGAGATAAACCATGTATCAACGGAAAATGCATTTACGGCACAGTATGTATCGACGGAAAATGCATCCTTGACGGGGATGAATATTACGAGGATCCTAAAACCGGTTGCTACCATTTAAGAAAAACATACATGGAAGACTGTGACGGAGTATTTGATGAGTGCATGCAGAATGAGTTAATGAGCCTGACATGTCGTGATAAGAAATGTGACTGCTTGGAGGATCATGTACATCATGGTGTTCAACTATACAACTATACGATGTTGAGGACAAAATCGGGGAAAATCTATGCTTTTGCTGGAGAATTTGTTGGTCCTCAGGTACATACGTGCGTTCCTAAATATGGTAAGCCATGTAATGGCTACTGCGAAAATAATGCCAAGTGCAACGGCCAAATTAATTTTGAAAAAAATACTTTTGAATATACAACTTGCAGTTGCGATAAAGGATACATACACTACTCTGGTAGATGTCTTATCAATTCTCGTGCATCAGGATAACCACCAGGCAGTAATGGCTCATATTGTGGTGAAGCAAATAGCCGCAGGTGCACATAACAGAAAATTTGGGAGTATGGCATAACTTAAAAAATAAAAAGAATTAATCATTGCGTAATAATTTCAAAAATTAGCCAATGTATGCGCATCAATTGATATTTTAGCTGATAAAGCAACGAGGCATATTTAAGAGATAAAGAATTCTATATTTAAGAGACTTGTCTTAATGAAATGATCTTAATGAAATAGTAATTAATGTAAGTAAACTTAATGAAATGCGCTACATATATTTAGCTTATACATACATATATATTATGTTTTGGCAACAGTGAGTAAGGCATAATGTAATGTAATATTGAATACTATGTACTATGTATATATGTCTGCTCTTTATTCTGTATTGGCACAATACAGTATGGGTTCGTCTCTGCTGTCTGTCTGTGTGTCTGTGTGTCTGTTAGTGCTC
>JAQFYC010005940.1:0-13188 GCA_034694165.1 Tomocerus mixtus | reverse complement strand
AATGGCCATTTATCATAGCAGAGGGTTGAAGTGACACTTTTCTAATTCCCCGTTAACTGCTTAATCAAACTGGTAAACTCAATATTTATTTAAAATTTGGTGTATTAATGTTTTGACCCAAAAACTGAAATTACCGTTTTTGCCTAGGCATTACCGGTAATGCCTTATTAACGATTTTACCGGTAACATATGTACTATTTACAAGCGCATCGCAAAGATGCTATGTTTCTGCGTACATACTCCACAAAATATCTTTAGATATTCATAGTGAGTAGTGACTAGTGAGTGAGAGTGAGAATTATTATAGTTATTGATATGCATATGTGTGTACACTGTACAGTGTTCCTAAATATGTGCATGTGCATCATGTTTCATTTTATGCAGCCGGTCATTTCACAATTGGAGACAACAATAACATGTCCAATTTATCCAGTTTAATTGGACTAGTGATTAATTGCTTCACAGTGGATTATATATGCATGCACTCTTGTCTGTGGAGTGTCTCATTCATGAATATGAATCATAATCATATAATGTCATACAGATAAGTATTAATATTTAGGGATACACCGACCACTTGAAAATATTGACATTGTATACATATACACCTGCACTTATAATCATATCGATATCGATGTGCATGCGTTGCGTTCTTTGGATTTTGGAACACAACATTATCGCTAATCGCAAATATGCTTATGTTATATATTTGAGCCTAACATTAGCCTTGACCCTTGCATAACATAAATGCATAAGAGATATATCTGCCTACTACACATTACACATGCAGAAGAATCACAATCTTTATCTGAGTACTTTGACATATTGGTATCGTAATCGTAAGACTCGCATAAACTGTCAACATGAGACATACTGTGACAGGAAGTATCCACGTACAAAGGTTTTACATACTTGTAGACAGTACTTTCCGAATTTTGCCGGTGAGGTGTACGAAAAATATATCATAATATTATATTCGTAACCTTCTACTAAGTACGTAATAAGTACAGCTTTTATTGTACTTATGGTAAGTGTGTATTCCTTCTTGATTCATGAATGAAGAATGAAAACCGAACTAGCAATAAACAATAAGAAATGTCACAAACCTCAAAATTCGTCCAAAATGTCCAAACATCTCGGGCCGCACCAAATATTAGTTTCCGATTGTAAGTTGGCTTTCAAATGTAAGTTACCTTAGTACACATGAAACTTAGGTATATTATGTATATACTATGTATACCAATTTTGCGATATATGATTTTTGAGAAAAGAAAAGCCTGACATGGCAAGAAGAAATGTGAAATGGAATAATGTCCCAGTTTCGAGGCAGAGTCCAAAAGTCCAGTTCGATGCCAGCGATCTCCTGTCAGTCACTTTAGATTTCACCACAGCACGAGTGACGTCCAATCTGAAGCTGAAAAATATTACAATCCATTTAAATGCTGTTCGAGCAAAGTTGTGATTTCTAGCTCAATTTTAGAGTTCACCAAGCTTTTAAAAAGCATCAAAATCATAGCAATTGCATAGCGTAAATACAATAATTACCGAGGTCTCAGGACACGAACAGGATGAGCTCAGCTAAAGGATAATTGATAATGGGTAGAAAAGAGACTAACTTTACTATACCGCATAATTCATAGAAATCTACACTAAACAGGACACATCTATCTATGGCTATGGCCTTCAAATCTCAGTATGCCTATTTCTATCACTTACCTAACAGAACTTCCAGAAAGTGTGTACACGCAAATTAAAGAGTATTAATACTGCATGCCAAACTTACAATGAGATTATGATGATTAATAATGCAAAATATTCAATGACCCTATATAAATACTGAGTATATACATATACTTATATACATAGCTAAAGATGCAATGAACAATGGTTACAATTTACAATGCAACTTTTTCACATACAACTTTGTATTAAGACACACACAATACTTAGACAACTAATTGTAAATAGACTATATGTAATGTGCGTGCAAGTGCAGAGATAATAGATTATATTCAAGCAGGAAAAAATGTATTATATATCATTACAACTCACTTTTTAATTGCCCATTATATTATACTTCAGATTCAGTTCAGAGTTAACGATTGACGGAAGGAGTGAAGGAAAAGGAAATCAGCTGGCTGGAACTGGGAATTGTGGAGCTGCGGCCAGGCGAAAGGATGGAGAAGGACAGAAATCGTCGTCTCATTCCCTTCTACTCGGCTACATTGAGCCGACCGACGGCCGACGACGCCGACTCTCTGAACATTAAAATAGTCGTGTCTGAAAAACACAGTCTTACATAACTTACATTATTATTGTCATTCCGTCATGTCATTATTGTCTTTAGAATTCATGGTCAATGCTAGCGTAGCATACTATTATGCCAATACTCTTTATAGATAAAATTTTAGCCACATGAAAGGGCTTCATAAAATACCATTTTAGTGGTAGTAGTATGTAGTGTAATATCAGTATTTATGTGCATAGTAGATATGCAGAAATAGTTATGCAATATTTTTCGAATAGAGCAGTTAATCTTAATTAATTTTAAGCATAAAGCCCCTGCCCTGTAGTAATTAATATGAAATAATTCCAAAAGTGTTTAATAAGTGTTGGTACGCTTTCCTGATCTTAATCAGCTTAAAAAATTCAGTGCACGCAAATAATATGTGTATACGTCTATTTAAAGCATAATTTCGTGTAACTAATAGTATAAAGGTACAAATAAGTATGTACTAATCAAAAATTCTCAAGTCAAGAGTGTATTTTGTATACAGTTACTAGTCCATGTATGTACAATGTATGTACATGTATTGTAATCCATGGCATTTGCATAAACTTGTGTTTGAGAAAATATATTTATGTATGGGTGACTAAAAACAGGTACGAAATGTCATTACAGGATGTGGTAAAATATGAAACGTAATTTGTAAGATGATGATTTGTTCTTAGGTTGTCACAAAATCAAAATTGATACAGAAATTTAAAAAAAAAACTGCGTTTTCATTGTCTTTTGCAGTCACCTTGGCCTTAATCCAGTCATCCAGGTGTTTCGGCAGCGTCCATATTGTCGGTTTACACTCGTCAACTCAAGTTAGCAATCTAATGGTAAGGTAAGTCCAAAGATTAAAGTGTGTCTTTTTATTTCTCGAGACTAAAGGTGAAAGGTATATTTATTTTTGAACAGTTTGAGAAGTTACTGACCTGAAATATTGTTTGACAATGTCGTTTTTCTCCTTGCGTGTCTTGGTGCAGACGTAATACATGAAAATAATAAAAACTGTAGCAAAAACGATTAATATGTATTCACTATCGACTTTTGCCATTTGATTTGATTTCAGTATTTTTTTGGTTGTAATTGCAGTTATGAAAATCCGGAGATGTCTAATGACACTTTATTTAACTGAATGATTCGTCAAGCAAGGTCGAGAATTGAAGAGGACAATTACGACTTGGAGAATTTCCTGTTGAAGAGTAGTCATCATTGGCTACAAAATCAATTTGAATGAAAGGAAAATTCAGAATTTCAGTATGGGATCCCTATCTCATTGTTTACCAGATGTGTGCTATTCAATCATTTTTCTATTTCACATTTGGATTTTTCCTCATAATTGGATCAATTTTAATGGGAACAGATGTAACGCTTACAAACATCTTCAGCTATAAGGTAAAATGTTAATAGATCTTTGAATCAAACTAAACTAAAATGATGTTAGCATGAATTAATTAATTTTTGATTATTCCAGGCAATTAATTTTTCCGATCGAAATGGAATTTTGACTATTTCTTCATATGCCTTTAACGCTTTAATTGGGTAAGGTGGTTAAATCTTTCTATGAAGCTATCCGTACAATGATACATTAAAGTATATAATTTTCCTTGTCCATTGGGCAGAATTTAAAAAGGGCAGTATTGTTTCTAAATTAACTTAAATGAACGTTGATTCTGTTTACAGGTCACTTTTTCTGTGGCTAATTGTTAGAAGGACAAAGCAATGCCTTGATTTCACAGCAACTTGTTACTTTATACATTTTGTGATATGCTGGTTGTACAATGGTTACCTTCCGAATTTACTTTCTTGGTGGATTCTTACAGCTGCTTCAGTAACTATTATGTGCGTTTGTGGGGAATTTTTGTGCCTTCGCACGGAACTGCAAGATATACCACTCCTTGGAGCAAGAGTTGATCTTTAACATGAATCTATTAACAAAGGTTTGGTGTTATGAGTTCAGCTCGTTCGTCTTCGTGGCAATATCATTCACAAGTCACAAATGCTTGCTTATGTATGTCCATCTTCTAATCATCTTTGCTTATTATTTTGGCAACCGTGACTCTTCAGTTTCGTTTCAGTTAAGCAAAATGTTAATAGTTCGAAAATACTGCAGGAAGCAAGATTAAAGAATGCCAAAAAGCAAAAGACGTGTCTACTCCTAAATATACCTGAGAGATGTCTGGATACAGCTTAATATACTTAACAGTGGTTGATGAGTATTTTCTAAAGGTGTGAGTGAACGATTAATGCATATCTTTAATTTATACCAAAGTTTGAATCGAGTATACCAATACCAATCCTAAATCAATACTTTTATCGTTGGTAAAGTTATTATCTATCTATTTATGTAATAAATAGTAATAGTTCTGAGTTACGACTTATGGCCGTGGCATGGTCTATCTTAATAATATCACCATAATTTATCTAGCATTTGTAATTTGTATAAACTAAAATCATTAAAATGTTTCCACTGGAAAGTTTCAATTCAAGTATGTAGATCCAATACATTTTACAATCGTTAATATAATTAACAGTTATTTATTGCTATTTGTCACCATGTTTGACAAGAGGATATTTAAAGAATTATAGATAATATTGTTCAGTGCATTATATTTATATATTATACGATATGTTGTAAAAAATGAAATAATTATTTTCGTATATTAAACAATATGCTTAGAATATTCGATGTCGATAATCAAAAAGGTACATTATATTATAAAATATTAAATTATTTTAAAGAATGCAATGCAGTTGGCCGGTTTAATAGTGGAGTTACAATAAATTGGATAATATATGTATTATACCTATACTAAACAATGCTATATATATTACTTGGTTATATTTCAATAATTTGTGTACATTTTATTCATGATTATGCCCGTGCTATTCGCCTTTGTGGAGAAAACTTGTTCGCTGTGGAAAAGATTCTACAGAATCTTTTTCTTCCTCTCACTTGTATTCAATGTGTTGTTTTCTATTTCCTTCATTTTCCTGTACATTAATTCTCCATTTTCACCAAGGCCGAACGCCGGAAAAAATTTCGGGAGGGGTCCAAAATATGGGGTTTAAAAAGAGCATCTTCAACACCATTTTTTGTTCATTTTTGCCCAATTTTACAGTAGGGAGCTGATTTTATCTCCAAATTACAGCGCGGTGCGCCAAATTTTTGGTGTTTTACAGCGAGTTAAAGACCCAAAACATAGATATTTAACAAAATTGCGCGGAGCGCGAAATTTCATTTTTTCCCATAATATCTAGTGTCAAGTGTACGCCGAAAATTGCAGGTGGGAGGGGCCTTGGTCCGGTCTTGATTTTCACCATGATTTTTCTATCAGCAATATTCTCGTAATTACTGTATGTGGTATTTATATCCTTTTGACGTAGCGTTTTCAGAAACGATGGACTTAAAGATATTTGATTTTATGCATTCACACAGCGCAATTAACCACTGTAAATATTTAGGATTGGGGCCAAGCAGCTATTTATCTTGTCAGTTCAGATAAAATTAATTTTTCCACCCACCTTATTTCCTTCCGCAGCTTTTTCTCCAAGTCCGACGTATCTTTCTCTCGTTTCTCCTATGTGAAAGCTAAAGCGTTTAATTATATAAATCTGGGATTTTCTGGGATTTTTTCCGATAGGTGGTTGAGCAGGCTTTTCGGCATTGCATTATGAAATATGAAATACACCTGAAATGCATATTATACCTAGTTCCAAACTAATGGAGTAAAAAGCATAGAAAAAATTGCATTTTGTATAAAGAAATTATAGACTTTAATCATCACCTGTTTAACACATTTTTAACAGTAACTTAGGACCAACTATGAAAACCAATAACCTGATTGTGTATCCATTGTGTTCCACTGAAATTCTACTGTTGTTCAGGTTGTCTTTCCATTTAAAGAGGGATATGTACCATAACAGTGTTGTAAAAAATATGCAAACATTTTAATATATTTACATGTTTTTGATAGGAAAAAATTATTGCTGATAAGTACAAAAGCAATGTAATTAAGTACATACATAGCAGTAGCAGGCTCAATTACTTTACTTTAATCTGTATTTTTTAATTTCTGTAGTGTAGTGTAATGAATTTAATGGCTTGTTTTCATATAATTAGTACCTACATACCTTACCTAATGAAGTGTTTGTAGTTTGTACTCTACCATTCGCAGTTTGCGGTTACATAAAGGGCTCCCAACTTGATTAGCAGCTTTCGAAGTGCATAGGTAGGTATTATTTATTTCGTTTGGTAAAATGGCAAGTTTGGGGAAGTACCCTTAGCATATTTGCATTGCACGTAAATTGTAAGCTTTTAATGTTACAGTTAATAGAAGGGGAAGAATTTCTAAGCTTCTATTGGATTCTTTTTACATATGGGTTAGACATAGTACAATGACATTAAAATCTATTATACATTATGCATATATGGCTTATCTTTTTGCTCATTGTTTTAATTTGTTTGAGAATTGTAGGATTTTTCATGTGTTTCAAACTAAATGCATATAACCTAATAATAACAATAAGAAAGTTTTACTACAAAAAATGGGAACGAATATAAAATTGGTTGTTACATATTTATAGCATGTTGCTTTGTAGTTTAGTGGAATAGATATATCGATTTTAAGTTTACGAGGAATATTATAAAAGCATTGGCTAGCTCTGCCCATCTACTCTATTTTGCTCTTTCCGGGAGAAAGGTTTCGAGGTCGTAGGTTAATGCAAGCAGGAATATTATCGTAAGACTAGTCGTTGCCCAATTTTGGAATTTTGGTTTCCCACTTATTCGTTGTGTGATGGAAAAAGCACTGCTGGCTAAATTACAGCCATCTTCTTCGCAGCACTTGGAACAAATAGCATCCTGTCTGTTGAGGTCACATTCAGAAAGTTTGAAAAGGTTGTTTGTTCCCATTTCTTTGAATTCGCATGGAGCCAGGGCGCATTTTTTTGTGATATCGTAATGTCCCGATGCTGGAAAAAATAATAAAAATTTATTCATCAGCCCAATGGTATCGGCTTCATAATTTTATATATATTTTATTTAATAGAGGTGTAATGACGTAATATTCAGAGCAACTACTCCACAAGCATGCAAAAGTGAATATTATCTTTGTAGTATCCTCCAAAAGTTCGGACTCAAGAGCAATAACAAAACAAAAGCCAAACAATTCTATTAATATTCTACAGGGCAGTTCAAAATAATTTTGGGACTTTTCTGGCTCTACTACTACAGTATTACACAAAATCATGTTGGAGAAAGTACAAATGCTTTCACCATGCCTATCGAGTATATGTAAATATTATTTTTCCTTTTATATCCGTGCTTGTGGTATAAATAATTTTGCCATACTTTTTGTAGAAAGTTGCATATATATTGTAAATGACAGGTCTATAGACTCTATATGTATATTATAGGCTTTATCTATGTCCTGATGGTATTTTTGTAGGCGAAACTTCATATTTATCGACTTTTTTTCAATCTTTACACGGATATGAAAAAAGTGAGATCGTTTGTTATTGAATTTGACAATATATGACTTTCTTTTGATTCCTTAGAGGTTCTAAGCAATCTGTAGATGGCTTTGTTTGATAAATTGTTTGGAGAGAATTGGTTGTCAGATGTGTGTGACCTACCTTGTAATACTATTAAATATATACCGACAAAGTTTGATTGTGAGTGTGAATATTACATAATTTTCCGGTATGTTGGTAGTAAGTATACAGTAAATAGTAAAATAGAATTGTGTGTCTAGTCTGAGTCTGTGAATAGTACTATACGTAGCATTATTAGAACAAGAAGAGCATGCACTTTCAACTTTTAGTGTCTTTCTCAAGTCTGAAAACTACGGCAAACAAATTCCATTCAACCACAAAATTACATAGAACTATCCATCCCATCCATCTTCTGGTTTGATTAAATTGTCAAACGGAAGGACGAAGAGACCATTGTCTTCTAAGACAAATAGGCCTTCAGCACGTTCTGCGTAAGACATTTTTATATCTACACTACCTACTACAGATAGTTTTTCTTTGAGGAATCATCTCCCATTCATTCCAAGTTGTAGTGAACATTGAACACTAGTAGTTTCTAAGATTTCCCGTTCTAGCTACGCATTCTAGCGAAGGGAAAGTGGTGAAAGTGTATAACACATAGCTTTCACTTTGAGTGGAGAAAGTATTGAATTAATGAAATCCATTGAATACATAGAGAAACCCATACATTCAGCATTCAATCCAAACATTTAATTTTGTCATTACATAAAGAAAGGATCATTATGTACGTGCGTCTAGCTTCTGATTAGATTTTATTCGAAAACTTTAGTTAATAATCCATACAAAACTTACTGCTATTTTTTCTGATGGTAGTAATGCATCTATCAGCAGCGTAATCATTAGGACAGGTCTTCAGATCTTCGTCTTTACAAGTGCCATCTAGATTTGTTTGAGCAGGAAGGTGACATTGATAACATTTCAATGTGTTTCCAACAGTTTGACCTGAAATATAAAACAAGAAAGTGCATTATGGTAGACTTTATACTACTTTCATAACTACTTTAGACATGAGTAATGTTCATGGGAATATGGCATGAAAGTACAAAGAAAAGCTCCTAAACTTCCCAAACTTCCTCTTTTACATGCTAGAAATGAAGCCGTATCTCTTACTCAAATTTTACCCCCTGTGGTTAGAAATTAAGCTAAAGCATAATTAGCTATAAGTAACAGAATAACAAATGTTAGTGCAGTTGACATTCTAATTCTTGTTGAGTTTCCCATTTCAAGTATTAAATAAATGTTTACGTTGTAGTTTTAAGTAGTATTCCTTGTGCTACTTATATGCACATCCTCATGTTTTATTCTCCTATTCTGCTTACGAAAACAAAAGTGAAACTAGATACATTATGATACAACTATAATGGAAAACAATTATGTAGCCAATGCTTACTTAAGTAATCCTAAGTTTTAAATGCATGTTACGTAGAGAGGTAGTTATCCCTGAAGTGTACCTTGTAACTCACTCAGTAATGTAATCCTAATCCAAGAATAGCAAATCGCAACCGTTGTCGTCTCTAACGTGTGCTTTGTTAGCACTGAGACTGAGATGAATGCAGACTGCTGAGATTGAGGACCTTAGTTGCTTCAACAGCGTTTGTATTCTCCATTCTATGTATTTTCTCTGTTGTGTATTGTATTCATGTCTCGGCTATTCTCCATTCTAGTCAAAGTTGGTAGTCACACGCTCACGTTATGCTTTACTTTACTAAAATGCTATGTAAGCATAATATACCCGGGAGCCGAATCCTGTCCAGTGCCCATAAATAAATGTTTACGGGCACGAGCGGACATAATATACTGAACAAAACTGTCTGACTGAAAATGTTTGTTAGTTCGCTAGTCCCACATGGAGTTTGCCATTTAAGTTATGTTACGTGCTACATTAGTCATGTAAGTACATGTGTGCAAGCTTACATGCATGTCATGCATTTGCTTCGTCCAGCCCAGTCCAGTCCAAGCACTTAGTTAGGGAAAGTAAGAATCCTTGTTCTTTTTTACTTGGCCTGAAAAATTTTGTACCCTGCTCACATTTCACATCATCGTCTATTTGACCTCTGTTGCTATTGCTAAGTATACTATTCCCTTTCGGATAAATCTCAGTACTCTATATTCTGATGGCGCAACAACAAATGATTATTTTAATCCTCTAAATTATCAGCTACTTTATATCTAGTACACATAGCTAAACGTGATCTACAAAATAATCCATTCTAGATTGCTGCGATTTTGTGATGAAGATGTAGTAATACATCCCCATGGGTATCATTTTATATGCAAACCTAACCTTGTACATCGAATCTGCATAATTAAATGTGGCACTAGTTATATAATAGAACTAACAATACACCAGGTTGGTAGGCGAGATGTACTAAGTAATCCTGCTTTCGCTAGTGTTAAGTAAGCAAGACAGCGAGAACTATGTCTATAACTAGATTGTATGTACTATGTAACACTGGTGTAGGCTGGTGTAACAAATAGTGTAAACAGTGTACTCATTTTATATAATTAAGAGAATGAAACTGGGATCTTGGAGCTCTATAATCTATCTATGCGTGTGTGGGGAAGGTAAAGTTAAAACGCAAATCCTTTAGAATATCAAAACCAACATCCTACGCGTCAAGTCAACTAGAAGTCACTTCATTATTTCTGTAGTCTCCATCCCGGCATGTGCATTAAATAGCGCTGCTAAAGTAGAACTGAATAGAAAATTATACAAGTGACAGGAAGTAGGACGAGTGAGTGTCTGTGAGAAGAGAAGGCTAATTAGAGCACTTAATTGCTCTAACACAAATACTATCATATAGGCCGTAGAAATTTTCTATACGATGCTCTTGAGGTTATTCTCTACATTGTATTAACTCTGTGCTTTACATTTTCTATTGAATACATAAATAAATACAAAAGTATTTGCTGTTTAATGCAAATTAGAGAGCAAAAACTAAACTAATTTGATATTTGCAAATGTAAGTATAAATAAATATGTATTCAGTTATGGAGGAGCCTATACCTATAGCAGTATAGCTTCAAACTTGTGTACTTTTCTAGGTACTCATTTTGCTTCTATTTGTTCTAGTTTGATCTTGCATGGTGAAATTGGAATTTAGTTGTGAATCTTACATACATATTTACGAAAGTAGAATAGAACTACCTACAGATACAGTGTATGTACGTTACAGAAATATTACTGTTTTAGTCATTAGTTTAAATTGGAAAGGAAAATACAAGTAGGCTTCCATTTACTTTGAGCATCAGGATAATATGTATTCTAAAGGCTCTGTTTCACGTTCACTGCTAATAATCGAAATGTCAGAGTTCATCATGCCTGATTGTGAAAGAATTTTCATTGGCATATGTCATGTCAAAAGCTTTCTTGAACAAAATTTGTTTATGCAAAATAGTACGAAAAAGAATGAGACTAGACAGGCTCTAAACTATTATGGAATGGAAAGTAAACTAAACTAAAGAAGAGTAGGTAGGTAACTGAGAAAGTTGAAGCAACATTGACTTATTGTTATTATACACAAGATGCTCCCTGAACAAGAAAGTGCTGTGTAAGTAACTATTTTAATATGTATACATGAAGATACTTTCCATGGCATGGCAAGACAGGTTTTGAAAATACAAATACTACAGCAAGGGATAGATAAAATATGATATTTTATGGAGCCAGATGTTTCCATGTAATTCCCATACAACAAAACAAAGTAACCATAACCTAGAGCTTACACACTAACCAAACTCAACTCACTACATTATAAATATATTCTGTATACCTAACTCGGACTTGTGAAAATGAAAGTTTTCCTATGAAGAAGTTAGAGCTCTGCGGGCAAAAGCAACGCAACGCAGAGAAACGCCACGCAAAGAGGCTGCGAACTAGAAATAATTCAATACAGATTCAGATTACCTACATTATATATATACTCCCAGCCATACTGTAGAATGTACATCCCTTTCTTCCTTATGCATTATTAATTGGGCTGGGGAAAAGAGAAAGCTCACTTTTGTCTTATTATATTAGCAACCAGAAGAACCTCTTCTCTCCAAAGTTTTTATACTATATCCTTTCTCTTAGCACTGCTTTCCAATTCGTTTAGAATCAAGTTTAGTCTACAGATATAGATAGCGTTTCTTATAGTATAAATCCTACAGTGCAGAAAAGAGCTTAATAAGTCAGGGATCGAGCATCAAATGCATAATGCTACCCATTTGGCTAATACCAGAATTATATGGCATTCCTCTGGAAGCGTCAACTTTCATTTGGACATCTCATTTTCATAGGAGCTAGATTAACTTAATGGATGAAACAAGTATAGAGAAATCATGACTATGAATGCGAGTAGACGTAGATGTGTGCATTTGCATTCACTTTTACTGACTAGCCTAGCCTGAATGGCTTTTAGTCCAAATAGTATGTGATGTATGTATAGGTACGTACTATTTTCTATTTACCATTTATGTACATAAGTAAGTAAAGTACCCTGTATTTTGTTAAGTAAATATACTAGCATGACTTTAATATTATATGGAAATGGGTTGATCTAATATTTGGTCGGGAGTGAAAGTCGTTTTCGCTTTCGTATAATTTGCGGATTTCCCCCGAGTTACGGAAATGAATATAAAGTAGTCTTATCCGTGTTAAATACTATGTACTTAAATGTTATGAGCTGCATGGCAATATTTCTATTTAAAAAGCACTAGGTTATTATAAAGGACCAAGATCCTATACCATTGTACTTCATTCTAAATTTAGAGGTAGAGCTTTCCTCAAATGTCAAAATATTTCCAGAATTTATTTTCTGTTGTACACAGTAAGACGCTCCAAATCCGCTTTCTTTACTTTCACTATTAAGTCAAAGCCTTCTACTGCACTAAGCTGGCTGGACCAGCCGAGTCAAGGACAAATGTAAATACGGTGCTGTATAAACAGGAGTTAAATGCAAATGAGTCTCCTCTTTACTCTTCCATTGCCATAAATTAAAATGCTTAGCATTCATTTCTTCGGTGGTAATGAATAGCTAGGTATTTTATATTCCGTAGCAATAGCCAAAAACACTTGGCCAAGTTGAAGTCGAGTTGGCAGATATGAAAATGAAGTTCGTCATTACTTGGAAGAGCAAAAATAATAGCTATCCCTACGTATCTGTGCCTAGTGCCTTGCCTGCTGCACATTGTTAGGTAAGATAACGTAGGCTCTTCAAAGTTTGTTGGCACGATGATGATGTTGCATTGCAGCTGTATACATAGTACTAGGGGGATTAGATACTATAATTTTACAATATGTGTCAATTGGTGCAAAACTTCGATGCTCAGTTATTTACAGTGACTAAACGGTTGTCTAATGTATGAAGGACCACCCC